>BMAO01017670.1:0-172995 GCA_019973975.1 Trichonephila clavata
AGTGCATCCCATTCGGGCGAAGATCAGGGGAAAACCTTTCCAGGAAAAAACCCTGATCATGCACTTTACTTAAGTGCTAATAAATATAAAATTTTACATTAATATCTTCTCACGACATCAAAGTTTTCATCGCATCACTATGTTCAGGGACTGCTGCCCTGAAAGGAAACGTTGTCAATTTTTTTCTAAAACATGACATTAAATGCACAGAACTTTTATACAACTTCCTTATTTATATAAAATATGCATATATTATATTATATATATATAGTTTCATAACAAAATAACCTTCATCTGGTTTCATTTTCAAAAAATTCCCAATCAATTCGCGCTGTTAATGTTTTTTTGTTAGTATTCCTAATTACGCCGCGCCCAGAAACCAGACACTACTTATACATATTAATAATTACACACACAAATATATACATTTTTCACATAGAATATATTACAACAAACAATACAAGTAATCTCACATATAAAGCCTCGTCTTTAATGTGTAGCAAAACAATAGCAATTCAACAAATGTTTTTCCACAATTTGGAAAAAAATTAAATACAAAAAGCTTTTTCAACCGATATGAAAATACACAAATCGCAGTAACTTTTGTAGGTTAATTTTACAAAAAAAAATAGACTAGCCCACATAGAAAATACTCCGAACTGTCTGTCAGAGGAAAAATAAACAAATTAGAATTATACAACCTGGCTAGTCTTTAGATCCAATCTGCATAGGCTTTGTCTCCAACCTTGGCCTCTGTGCTGGATGACCTTGTCCTAGGGTTGTCCTCTCTGCGCTCCTACCTTCTGGGTCTCCTCTTCCATTGAGTCCGTTGAAGTTGATATGCTCCTGCTGAGGCGTTGTTTTCCTTTGTGAGAACTGGAACTTGGCTGTTGTCCACTCGACGTCGGCTCCGAAGATTGTATGGACAGCTCCTTTCCTGATGAGGTCTGTTGTACTTGAATCTGTGGGATGGTCCTGGAACTGCTCTTTCAGAACTATTTTCTTCCACCTTTCTATACCGCTTTCTGGAGGGACGAGACGGCATTGACGAGGAAAACTTTCTCTTGTCTCGGGATACCTGGGCCTCTGGTCTCTTCTTCTTTTGTATATTGTCTCTCCAAGAGTCTGGTCTTCCTCTTTTCTCTCTTTCAGTCCAATACGGTTTTTTTCCTGAAATTATACACGTCACCCCCCGAAGAAACAGCCGACTCCTTACGTCCACGTTTTTTCTCACCTCCACTCCATCGCGTCTATTCGCAACCATATCTCTACTACCATCTAAATTTCCTGATTTCGATCCTCTACGATAACCCCATCACTCTTCGATTGCACCAATCTCGACTGCCCATCATCCGACCTGACTGATGCCACTGCACCATGATCACTACTATTGTCACTTTCCGACTCGGCAACACTGTCTTCTCTTTGATGGTAAATTCTCACCTGGTCCACATTAACCGTTATTTATTTACCAAATTTTAATATTACTAAATTATTATTATTTTTTACACTCAGAACTTTATATGGGCCCTCAAACTTTGGCATAAATTTACCTACTATTTTCTTACTTGCCGAACTTAACGGGTGAGTTTGAACTAATACTAGATCATCAACTTTCACATAACTTTCACGCCTCTTTTTATTATAATATTTTGCCCACTTCTCGTGCTGGCGCTTTGTATGAATTCTAGCCTCCTCAAACAACCTTTCTATGTTCCCACAAACTAAATCTGATCCATCAGTTACCATAACTAAATTTTGAAAAGGGGTGATTAAGTTTCGACCTAAAAATAATTCCGCCGGTGTTTTACCCGTTGTTTCATGTACTGCTGTCCTAATAGCATATCTGAACTCTTGCAGAAATTGATCCCAGTTAGTGTGATTATTCGCGACAAAAATCGAAATCATTTTTAAAAGAGTGCGATTAACTCTTTCTGTTTGATTAGCTTGTGGACGATATACCACAGTTTTAACGTGTTTTATGTTCAACCTGCGACATACTTGTTCAAAAACTTCGGATATCATTTGGGGGCCGTTGTCGGTAACTAACTTTACAGGAGCTCCATAACGCGAAATATAATTCTCAAAAAATGCATTGGCAATTGCTTTAGCCGAAGCTTTCCTTAAGGGAACTATTTCAACCCATTTAGAAAAATTATCTGTTATTACTAAAATAAATTTATAGCCTTCTGGACTAGTTGCAGGGTATGGGCCTAACAAATCTAAAGATAAGATTTCATTCGGAAAATTCGTTACTATCGGAATTAATTGACCAGCTGGTAATCCGTTTTTATAATTGACTTTTTGGCATTGGTCGCTACATATTTATAAATGTATTTCCTCATGTACGGGAAATAACACGCGTCTTTTAATTTTAAGTAGGTTTTCTTTTTGCCTAAATGGCCTGCCATCGGCGAGTCATGGAATTCTCGCATAACATCTTTACGTAATGTTTTAGGTATAAATACCCTTAATTCACCTAGTGTGGTTGTATATTTTGCATAATATAGCAATCCGTATATCAATTTAAAGTCGCGGGACCAATTTTTACAGATTGATTCATTAATGGAACTATCGTCCGGATTTTCCAAAAACTTCACGATGTGACCTAGCTCCGGATCATTTCTCTGTTCCTCTCTCAACTGTTCTCTAGACGATAATACTAACGATCTAATCACCGCACAAGACACTTTTGGTTCTTCATTACTTTCTAATGGGTTTCTAGACAACATATCAGCCACTAAATTTTGCGTACCTGGGCGATGTTCCCATTCTACATTAAAATTCGCCAACTTTTGTTTTTGCCCTGTATTTAACTTAGTCTTTAATAAATCTATCCGTACCGGTTCGTCCGAAATTGACAATTTCTCAATTTGCGAATCCGGAATGATTAACGATTTTTGAACAAAATCAAAACTGATCCTTGCATGTGACATAAAATCCATACCTATGATGCATGGATCTTGCATCTCACCAATCACATAAAATTTCCACAACTTGAAAATTCTCTTATTTTAATTCTTAACTCAACTGTGCCTAAATTTCTGCATTGTGACCCTTGAGCTGTAACTACTTCAGCTAACGATTTCTTAATAGGACAGAAAGAAAAATATGATCGGTATGTTTTTCTGAAATAAATGACTTTTTCGCACCTGTATACCAGAGCGCTTTTAGAAACGTATCATGCAAAAGAATCGGCACATACGGAAGTTCAACTGGTGATAATCGTAATGAATTAAGGGTCTCAGGGGTGTTAAAAATGTTTCGAGAGCACAAAATATGAACAGTTTTCGACTAGAAATAATTCTTTGAGGTTAAAATGAAATAATTTGATTCTTTTACACATTTTTTATAAAGGAATAAAGTTTCAAAAAAGTATAAAATGTCTAAAATATAATCATAATTTTAAAAATAATAAGCACATAAATATAAGAAAAATTTTTGTAAGAAACAAATAGTAAGTTTTACGACGCGCATATTTTCTGAAATAATAATTCTAATTACTAGCAATAAGTTGATTTATAAAGTCAAATATATCCTTATTAGATGGTAGCGATTAGATATAAAAAGAATAAAAAATAATATTTTTTAAAAATAAAAAAAGTAAATTTTTAAAATTTTTTTCAAAAAAATTAATTTTTTTGAAATTTTTCAAAAAATTACAAATATGTAATACTATAAATAGCTAGGATTTAAAGATTATGATAGAGTTTATAATTCTGTAAAGTTTTATGCATCAAAGTATGATAGTTTTTGAAACGCAATGCGCGTAAGTGAAAAAAACACAAACTGAGAAAAAAGGCTTTAAAGTTTTAAATTGAATTTGAGAAAATAAATTTTAAAACTTACATGCTAAAATGCTCCAGGATCATAGGATATGCCTTCCTGTTGCTCAAACAGCTCAATTTCTGTACTCTTTTTAATTTTTTTATCTCTCCAAGCTTCAAACGATGACGTTGACTCCTCTTTCTTGACGTAAAGATTCAACGATTGTCACGTTCAGCCAGGGACACACAAACATTTTTGTTAATTTTTAAGCCAAATTTCTCTAAAATAGTAATAAGTATTTGATTTCCATCATTAAAAATGCTGGTTGCTAGATTTGCAGCAATCTCTGCAATCATCAATCAATCGGCTAGAATCAATCGTCTTCGAACAAAACTTCCAGATTAATGAATTTAAACTTTCATTAGGATTCTGTGTCTTACCTCCTAAGCATTTCTTCAGGAGTGCCAGATGAGATAAGTCTGCAAATACAGGCTTAATTACATCTCGAACAGCTTTCGCAACTGAGGGTTTGTGTTTATAATTTTGTAAATTATTATTAATTGCGGCATTATACTTACACTATGTATTTGGATTTGTAAGACAAAATCAGTGCATCGGTTCATCATCGGTGCTGCAAGAATGACCCCAAACAGCACAAATGGCTTTCCGCATTTCCTTTACACTAGTAGAATTGCATCGAATAGCATTACCATAGTAATGCGCAAGCTTATCAATAAAACTATCAGTTAACCTACCTTTACCGCCTATAGTTTTACCATCAGATAATTTCTTCTTACCATATAATAATTTAAGCTTCCTAAGCCTTGTACCCATTCTCTTTTGCACATGGCCTACACATTCTATTTTCTGAATAAGATGGCATCGCCGTATGGATTGTTTTGAGAAAGGGCATTGAATGTTTTTGTGTCGCCATCTCCTATGTAGTTCGAATATTTCAGGTTGTGAAGCTGTTCTGATCGACTAAAAATCCTCAACATCCCGTCAACCTCCATCTTACCAACAGAGCCAGAATAATTTTTTCTACGTGAAATCTTATGCGCTCTTTTCCATTTATTGTACTTGATACCAAACTTTACCCCTTTATAACTGTCGCTTCATTTGCAAAATGAGGACACTTCCCTATCCAAAACCTTACCTGTTTCGGCCCCATTAGAGTACATACTCCAATCAACGATGAATGTCCTCTCGACTTCCAGGTCCCATCACCACTTACCGTTAAAATGTTATCAGGTAACGAAGAATTTTCTTCGACAGCTGCCCTGTTCATGCTTTCTTCGGCGACTTCCTTCATAACAAGTGAAAGTTTATTATTAATAACATCATATGATTTTTGTTCAACAGGATTAGGAAGACTCATTACAGAACAAAAGGTTTTTAATGACTCTAAACCTTGACCTATGCATCTCATTGCTAAAATAGATCTTCTGTTAATTTCTGGAGCATTATTTTTATTCCCAATGTTTTCACAGCTTGAAAAAGTACAAATACTCCCACAGTTTTTACAATGTATTTCAAAATTCGAATATAAACCACGAGTGGATTTTTCATTAATTGTTAATGGTTTATGACATTTTAAACAGCATGATACTGACAAAATAGAGCTAAAGGTTGAAATAAAATCAAAAATACGATATTCTTTGAAGTTTTCACTTACCTTAACAAGATTTGACTTTAATGAAGTCTGAATTCCTGAAAGTTTTTTACTAGACGCATTTTTCATTTCGGCACACTTACTTGTACTTTTCAATTCTACACACTTCCTCGTATCTTTCATATCTGTAACATGTGAGTCACTTACCTTTAAATATTTATTTCGGAGCGATTGCCCAACGATTTTTTCAGAATAAAACAACACATATCTTCGATTTAGATAAGCGTTTTAAAAAAACGTGTACTAAAGTAAACACAACAGAATCAAAACACGGCAGAATGAATGTGTTGAGTTGCAGGCTTCCTCTTGATCAACTCAAGCGCTTAAAATATTTCATGAGGCTTATTAAAAACAGAAAAATGAAAGGTATGCATAAATTTAAAAATAAATGGGCGTGGCATCTGTCCATTTAAAAGTTGTTATGACTAAATTGCTGTTTGCAATTTTTTGAATAACTTTCGAAGTTTTTAGAGTATTGTCACGTGGTTAGTATCAAAATGTTCAGAAAAAAATGAAGAACAAGATATATTTTTTTTCGAAAATTCGAAAAAAAAAATTGTTAACACCCCTAAGACCCTTAAGTTTCATTCTATTAGGAGGATTTGACTTAACTAGCGATCGTTTACCTCCCGCAACACAATCGCTTAGAAGTTTAAATTGGCATTTCTTTGCCTTTCGCTGTTGCAATCAACACGCCTCCAATTCTGCTTTGCTGAATCATCATTAGGAACCTTCCTAACCACCATCCTACGGTTCTGGTACCGGTCTGTTCGCTGATTTGGCTGATTGTAGCGATTTCCTCCCTCGAATCCTTGATTTTGATAATTACGACGAGAAAAATTATTCGCACCCCTGCCTAGTCCTCTTTGATCATTTTGACTATTTCCGACCCCAGTATCTCTCCAATTTCTATTATTCCTTCTTTCCTCAGGATTCCTACTCACATCCCAACTTCGTCTAGCAAAATTATTACTCGAACCCTGGTTTTCTCTGCAGCTATGACGTTCCTCATACCGGTCTACCAACTCTACCAACTGAGCTTTCGTTGTGGGGTTTCGAACTTCTAAATAATCCATTATTTGGGGTTCTAGTCGCATTACTATGTGATCGGCCAATTTTATTTCATCATAATTCAAATCTAAAGCCTTATGAATTTTTAATAGCTGAAAAATAAAGTCTGACGGGGCTTGACCTCTCCGTTGTTTCGATGAAAAAAACTGAGCCTCTAACTCTGATTTATTCCGTATTACAGGAAAACTATCTGACAATTTCTTTTTAAGCGTTTCAAATGCAGTCGCTTCTTCATTTACACACTCGAACCCTATAACGTCAAACCAGTCAAACGCTCTCCCAATTAAGGTAACAGAACACCTTCGAAGAAAATTTTTTGAATTAACCTGAATTTTGCCTGTTAATGCATATTTTATGACCTTATGGGTCTTTAAAATCAGAAAAACACCCAAGTAAAGTCTTATTTGTGTACATTTTTTCTGTGAAAGGGGTATTTTATGAAAAAATAAGCAAAAATAAGACTTTACGCAAAACATGATAACTGAAAATAAAATAAATATATTTACATTTTGTAAATTGAATAATATAGCATACAACCTTATCTAGGGAATAGACACTTATTTTGGTGATATAACCATTACGTGAAAAGCTATTGTGTTTCGAGCTTCTTAACGTTGAAATTTTCTTTAAAAGCTATTGTAATTTTCTCTTTATTGCTGTATAAAAAAATTTCTACTCAACATAAAATCTTAAGAGAGGTCTATTCCCTGTATTAGTATTTAAAAAACATATATATAAAATTTTTATTTCATCCAAGCATAAATTTTTGAGATATTGTGTTTTGCGGTAAGAAAAAATGTAAAAAAACTCATTTTGAGAAAACGACAAAAATAACATTAAACTAATCTGATTACAAGAAAAACACTTACTTTCTTATTAAAATGCACCAGATTTATAATTCTCTCCATCTTTAACTTCTAAAACAATATTTTTTTTCTTTTTAAGGGCTCTTAAAATTTTCCTATGTTTCTTTGTTTTGGGGTCTGCGTTATGAATCGGTTCACGGATTCTGCATTTATCTAAATGTTTATATCCCCGTAAGGTAAACACCCCAGGATTTTCAATATTCATCTTATTAAAAACTTTGAGGCACCCATTTAATCCCTCATTGAAATGTATAACAGCATCATACGACCCAAATTTAATTGTTTTGAGCGAAACAAATACTTCTTTCGGAACTTTTTGCCAGATTATTCCGTTAAAACACTCATTTGCATTTTGCGTGCGTCCATGTAAGCACTTACTTAATATCTGTTTGTCGCATAGTTCTAAATATACTGGTTTAATTTTATTTAAAACATCATTTGATAAACCAGCATATTTTGTGGTACATTTTGTTCCATTTGCCACCCCCGCTGAAAATAACACCAGCTGTCTTTCCCTATTGGGCACTGACCATGCATCGGTTTCTTATCACTTGATGCACAGTGATATAACGCAGCAATTACATTTTGCTGCATGGCATTTAAGTTACCGACATTACTGCGTACAGCAATTCCGTAGTAATTTTGAAGTCGGTCGATAAAATTATCAGTTAATTTGCCTTTACCAGACAGTCCTTTAGTTTTTGTTTTTAGCTTTCTTAGACGCGAGCCCACTCTCTTTTGTACATGGCCAATGCACTCAAACTTTGTCACACTGTTCATTCCATAAGTGTCTTTCACACTCATGAAAGCTTTTGAGTCACCATCTCCATAATATTGCGTGTATTGAAGTCTGCGGTTTTTTTCTGAACGAAGAAGTATTCGTGAAGCCCCCACAATTTCCATTTTTGACGAAGATCCCGTGAAGTTACACTGACATATGTGGTCGGCTTTTGACGACTCATATTCAGAGTTTCTTGGCATAGTCTGAAGTCTCTTACATGTAGGACAGTAGGACGACATAACTTCTACGTCTAACACCTTACCAGTATCAACTGATATTGCAGCAACACAACCATTCATAGACGTATAGCCTCTACGCTGCCATGTGCCATCCACAGATATGCCACATTTTACAAAATCAGATGAAAAATTTTCTTTTATATCCACAATTTCAGTAGCAGCTTTTTTCATGGATTCCTCAGCTACTTCCTGAACCACTTTTAAAAGCTTTGCTTCCTGATTTTTGAAAGCAGTTTTTGTCTCAGTCGAGGCAAATTTAATGTTGAGCATAATTTAAATGCACCAGCAAAACCCTTGCCTATCTGCCGCATACCATATACTAGCCTGGTATTTATGACTGGTGCATTTACAACTTTTTTTGATGAAGCAAATGCAAAGAAAAAGTCACAGCATTTACATTTTAGTGTAAAATGAGAGCATAATCCATACATGGAATCCTCAAAAAGCTCTACTTTTTCAGCAAAACATTTTGGGCAGCAAAGTTGAGAAAATGCATCCACAATAAGCTCAAGATCAATGATTCTGTTACCAAACAGAGGACCAGGCATTTCTTCTGCAGTTGACATACTCTCATTTCCCAATTTTGAAGAACTAGCAGTGCATTCAGGAACAGGTGTTGAATTGCTGTTATTTTCGGAAATTTTTGTGTATTTATTTCCAAAAAATTGTCTCTTACGCTTTCTAGCAATACTTTTCACCATATTCAAGCAAAAATAAAACAGAATATAACTATTTTTTAACTTTCTACGCTGTCGATTCTTTCAGTATGAAAATCAAACATATATGTAAACAAAGTCACTAAACAACAAATTTGATGCCAGATTTCCTACATAAAAAAGGAAAAATGTATTTCCAAATACATTTATATTTATTCTCAAATATTCTATTTTAATTTCTGACAAAATATTTGTATATTAATTTTCATATTTCATGTCATATACCATGAAAGAGAAACGTAAACAAACAATTTGGGCCACTTCCGGTTAGCAGAAAGGCATTTCCGGTCAGAGAAATTCATGATCAAGTAATATTAAAAAAGCTGTAACTTGGCTTCTAATTAAGCTAGAAACAAAATTTTTACAGATTTAGAAAGATAAAAGATTGAATTTTAATATTTGATCAAAAACGAAAAATCAGTATTTTGACCGAAAATTGAGTTTTAAAGGTGTTCTGTCACCTTAAATGACCTTTTAAATATGCACATGATAGATTCGCCGGTATTTCATAGTAGGCTATACTGTCATCTATGTTAGATATAAACTCAGACACATTTTCTTTACCTGAAAAAAATAATTCCGGCAAAACTCTAAATCTTGCACTTGCTCTTAATTCCGGTATTTCGTTTGGGCGCCAGTGTCGTAGTCTCTCACTACCCCTATGATTATTAACTCCTCTTTGCATATTATCTAAATTTGGGTATGTTGGATTCATGATTAACGACTACTTAATTCATAAATCAATATTATTTATTGATCTTTCTCTCTTAATAGAGAAATACACAAATATTAATCAAACTTTAAGAACAACAAATTACAGTGGAGTGCGAGAAGAACCCGATTGTGAATGACGGAATACTAACTGAAACCACGGAGAATAACGTATACAATCAAACTAAGCATTTATATCTAATTTATGAAAATAACTGACCTGATACCTTTTTAAGGCAGGTTTCTCTAATACTGGATTGTTCTAAGGAGCGGCTTCAATCCTTGATATCTTCAGTTCCGTCCCGAATCGAATTATTCCTCAGGCGAATATACTTCCACTAGTTAAACTAATCACTCAGAATCACCTTCTTAATCAACCTCGTAGCCATCCTCTCTCTCTTCATTTCATTTCTCCCTTTTATATCTTTTTCGAACTCGCTAAACCCGAAACTATCTTGTTTGCATAAGTCACACCCTTGGCTCTCGGCGGAGATTGGTTAAAATAAATAAAGTATTTAAAGATTTGAGAGAAGGTTAGTGAAACGCGTAAGCACCCGTCACACAATGGCGCCCAACGTGTTTGTCCAATGGACATATCTCCCTTAACCCCGAGATGGGAGTCGGATTCAATTTTACTATCTTGCCTGATATTTGTTTTTCCGGAGTTGAAAACATAGAGGAATTTGTAGAATGCATTGGCAGTAATGTTAAGTTTTACGATATACCTAGCAAAATTTGGCATGTTTTTATCTCAAAGGGCGTCTCCGAGGACGTGTGTTGGAGTGGTTCGAGGTGTTTGGGTCATCGTTAGTGAAAGGGAATGCCTCAGATTTTGCGCAATTAAAAGAAGCTTTGACAGAAAATTTCCCAGTGGTTAGGAATAAGACTGAATTGGAAGTCAGGTTCTCTATTCCTCGTATCAGGGTCACGGTCAGGCTCCATCAGATTTTATATACGACTTACTCAAAATAACAAATGGTTGGGACTAAATATGGTGGAAACAAATTTAATCGATCACATTATTGGCTGTTTGGAACCACAGTTGATAGAATTCATAGAGATTCGAAATCCAACTTCTCAATTGCAGTTACTTCAGATGATCACGAAGTACGAGGATAGATATTTGAGGAGAGACAATCAGGGTTCGAGTAATAATAATAGTGAAAGACGAGTTTGGAATGGTGAGTAGGAGGTCTACCGAAGGTCGTACAAGTAGAAATTGGAGAGACACAGGGGTAGTCGAACGTCAAAATGATAGCAGACAGGGTTATAGAACTTCCTATGGGACGAGACCACTGAGGAACCATGATAATCAAGGGTTCGAGAACAGAAACCGTATTGATAGGAATGATCGCGGGTTCGAGAATCGTGGTGGTTGAAATCAGTTTAGAAATAAGTGATAATTTGTGATAATTTGTACCGGGGGTCGAATAATCATTGGAATAGGGGTAGCCATAAAAATTTAAACTTTTTAAGCGTTCGAAATCAAGATCGACCGCAGTTTGATGAGAAACCTCCTATAAGGTTTTCTGCTTTACGGATGTTCCTTTTAGAACTTCCGTACGTGCCCATTTTAATCAATGATATCTTTACGAAGGCATTATGGGATACTGGGGCCTAAAGGTCATTCATCTCTGAAGAAACGTATCGGGCATATTTTTCTTATAAGCCAGTAAAAAAAAATCAAACGCAAAAGTTATAACGGCTCAAGGCACCTGTTGCAACAATGTAGGGACGGTAGAATCGGAGATACGAATACGAGAATTTAAGAAAAAATGGGATTTTCATACATTAGCGGATCTAGAATAGCCACACATGCATTTTAGGTATCGATTTCATTCGAAACTCAAAAATAACCATGAATTTCGATGAAAAGTCATTAGCGATTCCGGATTCGCAAATTGAAGAAATAAAAATAGATGAGGGGAATTTAGAAATTGATCTATTAAATACGGAAATCGAGGAAAATTTTGAGGATGGCAATATAGCTTGTGCCGTAATTAGAGATTTGGTACTTTCGTCAAGGGAGCAATTAATTTCCGAACAAAGGCAGGACCCTGAGCTCGGTCACATTTACCGTTATTTACAAAACCCCGATATCAGTACGGTAAACGTGGCAGTCTATGGGAACTGGTCTCAGGATTTTAGAATAGTTGACAACTTGTTATTTTATGTGAAGTACGCATCCTCTCTCGGAGAACTGAGAGTATATATTCCAAAGTCGATGCGAGGCACGATAATGCGCGAATTTTTCATGATAAGCCTATGGCTGGACACCTCGGAATAATTAAAACATTATTACGCGTGAAGGATGCTTGTTATTTTCCTTATATGAAGAGGGTCATACATGATTATGTTTTGATATGCGATACGTGCCAGAAAATTAACTAGAAGAACGCGTTACCGGCCGGTCATTTAATACCGATTATAACTATTTATCCAAATGAAATAGTTTCATTAGATTTGTTAGGCCCCTACCCAGCATCGAAACCTGAACAATATAGGTATATTATAGTGATAAAGGATCACTTTACGAAGTGGTTGGAAATAATACCCCTCAGAAAGGTGTCCGCAAAAATAATCGCCAATACCCTGTTCGAAAATTATATTTCGCGATATGGAGATCCGATTAAACTAATTAGCGACAACGGTACCCAGTATATATCCGAAGTTTTTGAGCATTTAAGTAATAAATTAGATATAAAGCATGTCAAAACAGTTGTGTATAGACCTCAGTCAAATAGAATGGAACGAGTTAATCGCGATTTATTACAAATGATTGCTTCTTTTGTAAATCATAATCAAGAGACCTGGGACAAGTTTCTAAATGAATTCGTGTATGCATTACGAACGGCAGTTCACGAAACCACTGAAAAAACCGACGGCAGAGTTATTTGGGGGGGGGGACTTATTACCCCGTTTCAAAAACTTGTGATGGTGACGGATGGACCCGAATTTGTCGTTGGGAATATTGAAAAGGTGTTTGAGGAAGATAGGCAGAATTTGAAGAAAAAGCATAAAAAGTGGGCGAAGTATTACAATAAGAGGCGACGCGAAATTAACATTAAGGTTGATGATTTAGTGTTGTTTGAAACTCACCCTATAAGCTCTGCCAGTAAAAAGGTGGTAGCAAAATTCTGTCCCAAATTCGAAGGTCCTTATAGAGTAGTAAGTGCTAAAAACAATAATGTTGTAATTTGGAAGGCAGGTAGAAGAACTACAGTCAATATATAGACCAAGTGCGAATTTACCATCAGAGGAAAAGTGATTAAGGTGTAGTGGAGGTAGATTGTTCAGTTAGCAGAGAATCTGAGTATCAGTCGAGTAGCTTTGAGGATAGACGATATCGATTAGATAGTTCACAAGGCTTTAGGAGTGATGAGTCGGGTGGAAGACAGATACAGGAGAGGAAAGAGAATACAAATATAGGGAATAAAAGTAATCAGAGAAAGATAAATGAGAGCGAAAACGAGCTGACCAAAAGGCGGTGTAAGAGCGCGATCCCAGAATCACTGTCTGAAGGGACGCAACCGAAAAGAAGGAAGAACCAAAGCATGAGGAGGAGGAAAAGACTGACGCCTGAGTCACTGTCAGATGGGCCGAGGAGTAAAAGAAAAGCCATACACAGAGAGATCAACAAGCGAAGGCTCCCGTCCTCCATCGCTCCGGCTGAACAGGTAGGAAAGAAAAACGATTAAAAGATCACCACGGTAGACAAGTTCCAGAAGCAGATCGTCAACACCCAGCGGAAGAAAGGGTACTTCAGCCAAGATGGAGACAGCAGAGAAGGTCCACCCCACGCAATTCCAGAGACGGAAGAGAAGTTCATGGGAAAGCCAGTTCCAGATCACCAGTAGAAAGTTTGCCAGACCAGGAAGGATCAACCTGATCTGGAAGAGATCAACAAGGACGAGATCACCACTATAATCTGTGGAGGCGCCGACAGTACAGACCAGATCGCCAGGAGCCAGAGGAGAGTCTACGAAGCAGAAGGTCCACATCGTTGCAGGTGCAGATTGGAGACATCAGAGAAAGGAGAGGAACAAGATATTAGCCAGGTTGTATTGCTTCATTTATATTTTTACTGACAGGCAGTCAGGTGAATTTTTGCAAGAAGCAAGTCTTGTTTTGTTAATGATGACTAAGTGCAAAAGTCACACTACCTTGAGTGAAAAATGAACTTTTGTATTCCTAAATATATTCTAAATTGTGGACAACATATGTATGTTTACATTTGTTTCCTACGTAGGAAGACTTGGCTAAGGGTGTGAGAATTCCTTGTATTGTTTGTTTATATTGAATGTTTTGAAAATTGTATATAATTGTGTATGTATCGGCATATTAATGTGTATATTAGTATATATCTGGTTTTTGCTCGCGGCGTAGATAGGAAATTAACCATAACACTGAAAGCGCTGCGCGATTGGAATGGGAGTTTTTCTTAAATCAGATGAAATTTGTGCAGTAATTGACAATTTAAATATGTATGAATTCAATGTTGTTTGTGTATGTATACAGTGTTCAAAGAATCTTGATGTTACGTCCACTGATCCGGTTCTCATTTCAGTGTGGCTGACCCTGATGTTTTGAAGATTTTGTGTTGAAGAATAAAGATATGTCAACCGAAGATATGTTTAAAATATTTAAGTTTTACGGGTGTTGTACTGCCGGGTTTTTCCCGCCAGTGGGAGGTTTTTCCTTGGTCCTCGCCCAAATGGGGTACATGTTATATAATCAGCGTAAAAGAAAAAACGTTGGAGTGATAAAATTTATTCAGTTAGTAGTTTTGAGTGTTTTTTTAGCGTATTGTTATGTAAAAGTTAATGCTAAACTCAAGTTTAAGATGTCTAGTTAGTTTAAGACAAATTTATCAACGTAATTTATATCGGGCCATTAAGACCCTTTTATAAATCCCGTTTTATTCTTGGAGGGGGCTGTGACGGGGCTATTCGCGAGATTTTCGAACTAATCCTCTTGGGAAACTTTGGGGCTGGCATTTATACTAATTCACAGCCTTTTCAGGAAAAACACGAGATAGATATGTGTTAATTAGTTCAACTATATAAAGTCTATATAGGTTTTGTGGATGTAAAGAAGAGAAGGAGTCGCCAAGCAGTCAAGTAAGTTGAATATCGGAGAGTTACTTCATGAACTTAGCGCGCGTTTAAAAGGTGTAAATTATTAGATTTAAGATAGTAGATTCAGTACCGGCCTGAGGTTAGTTAGTGATCGTTCTCCTTGTCCATTTCTGGTAGTCGGGTTTACTTAGAATTGAGTATTAGGATTAATCAACGTTTTAGGAATCATTCCTAGGTTTCTTCTTATAGTTAAACTTGTGATTGTTTAAGTGTTTGTCAGTACTTGAATAAATATATTTGTTATTATGGCGTTTGTTGGTGATGCTATGTTTCCTCCCACACTTAGAGACGCGCCGGGCAGAGTGAGCGGGGTCCTGGGTAGGACACCACCACCACAAAGCAAAAATTACTTACCTATGAAACTGTCATTAAAACCATGGGAGTACATAGTTGAAATTCACCGGATTTTCGTCATTCATATGACAGCTGAAGACGTGATACTAAACAACAAATCTTGCAACGAAAACCCACAAAATCTAAACTTTCTGACGCAGCTAAAAATTCACAACGTTATTTTAATTGTAATGATATAGGTAATTTTCAAAAATCTTGTCCTAATCATTCACGTGGCCCCAGTTGGCTCTCATGTAATCTTTAGGGTCACAAATACTTTGAATGCCAACGAAGTTCTACACTACCCTCGGGTGTAAACACTGTTCATGAATTGCCTTCTCCCATTAATATGTGTAAAGATGTAGCAATTTCACGCCGTAAACTTTACGGACTAGCAGACACAGGTAGCAATTTGACACTACTAAGAAATTCAGCTGACATAAATATATAGATCCACCGCCACTAAAACAAACCAATACATTATTAACAAGTTTTGGTTTTTCTCGAATTAATGTGATAGGCACTTTTGATTCTGAAATGACTATAGATAATCAAATTTTTCCTGTTTCCATTTCTGTTGTACCAAATTCTGGTAAAAATTATTTTCTCATAATCGGTTGTGACAAAATTAGATAAGCACATTTAGATACATCGCCAACAGGAGTAAAATTTTCACAAATTTTAAGACCATCTGATAGTGTAAATGAAATTTTTATTACGACAATTTCTGACGATTCGCCCACAGTTGATATCGGTCCAAATGTTTCTCAACCAACCCGAGCTGAAGTCAAACAACTGTTATCAACATACACCCCTAAGAAAAGAAATACTGCAAATATTGAGCTTGATATCACACTTGCAGACGATATTTCATGAACGTTTATCATTTGCCGAACGAGGTATAGAGTGGACGAATGAATTAAAAATGGAATCGTTGATCCGTGTTCACCCCTTATGCTAGTCAAGTTGGGATAGTAAGGAAAAAAGACGAAAAATCAAGAGTTGGCATTGATTATAGAGGTTGAAATCGCAAACTTATTAAAGAGAACTATCCTCTCCCTTTAATTGAGGATATTTTAGATTGTCTCCAAAATGCTAAAATATTTACTACTCTGGACTTAAAAAATGGATTTTTCCATGTCGCGGTAAATAAAAGGAGCCATAAATTTACTAGTTTCGTTGCTCACAATGGTCAGTATCAGTTGAGACGAATGCCTTTTGGATTAAGTACTTGTCCTTCCACCTTTATGCGTTACATAAATGCCATTTTTCGACATCTGATTTCAAAAAGTATCACTCTCCCATATATGGATGATGTTGTTATTCCAACTGCTAATGAGTCTGAATCCCTTGAATATTTAAAAATTGTTCTTGAGGTAGCTTGTGATTACGGACTTGAAATAAATTTTTTAAAAATGTCAATTCTTACTTAATAAAATTGAGTTTCTTGGCCATATTATAGAAAATGGTAAATTGTTTCCTTCCCCTGCAAAAACTAAAGCTGTTCTTAATCATCCAGATCTTAAAAATATTAAACAAGTTCACCAATTTCTAGGTCTTACTGGCTATTTTAGAAAGTTTTTACCCTCATATTCGACCATAGCTAAACCTTTGAGTGGCCTCCTTCGTAAGGACTCCCCTTTCCAATTTCATGCTAAACAACAAGCAGCATTTCAAAAATTAAAATACTTTCCCAACAACCCCTTTTAAGTATTTTTAATCAAAATTCTTCCCCCCTAGGAATCACATTGACGCATCAATTGACGGTTTGGGGGCAGTCCTACTTCAAAAATCCATACATGACAACCAGTTTCCCCAAGACCCAAAAAAGCATGCAGGTCAAAATTCAAAGCAATGTTAATTGTCTTCTTTGACATTAATGGAATTGTAATGATTGAGTGGGTTCGCAATGGTCCAACTCACTCAACAGGGAACTTAACACACCACTGCATTGAAGAAATAAAAGAACTTCATGAAAAAATTTGGAAAATATATTATAGTTTAAAAAAACTTAAAAACACACTTTTAAGGTGAATCGAACTAAAAAGTAAAAAAATAATTCTGAATATAAGAATAAATTGATTTACAAGAAAATTAATGTCATTGGGGTAAAAGCGTGAGCTGCTCTATATCAATTGTAACAATTTCTTACTAGTTTTATTCCGAAGTTCTGAGTTAGTGTATAAATGAAGTACAAAGCACCACGCGTTTTTACCACAATGGCATTAATGTTCTAGTCAGTTATTTTATTCTTATATTAAGAATTATTTTTTTACTTTTTAGTTCGATTAACCATAAAAGAGTGGTTTTTTTAGTTTTTTTAAACTATAGTTTATTTTCCTTTTTTGGCTCGATCCACAATAAAAGCGTGTTTTCTTAGTGTTGTAATCTATCATTTATTCATTGATGAATTAATCTTTAATGCGTCATTTTTTAGAATCTGGAATACCCATTGACATCCTATCAGTTCATCTCACCTCGAACCTCAATAAAAGGAACTTTTAAAAATGAAATCGCAATTTCATTAATCCCATTAACATATTTAAATTGTAATACTTGTATATTGTTTTTAAAATTTAAAAAAAATTTATCGGGTAGTTAAACATTTTAAAAAAAATTTTTTTACCCTCGACCGAAAAAGTTTGCTTCTCCCTGACTTAGAACAAATTATTTTTTTTTACATGCTTGCGTCTTTTTTTTATTTCCATTTTCAGAAAAACTAGACAATTGTTTATATTATGGTAAGAAATTGCTGACGTACGTTTTCACTTTTAGGGTTGTAACTTAATCTTTTAGTAGCCAAATCTGGAAATGAAAAACGAATTAGTCTCCAAATCTGGAAATGGTATATGGAATTAGTCGCCAAATTTGGAAATTGTATAATGAATTAGTCACCAAATCAGGAAATCGCTATTCATGATGATCTTGATCAGGACAATGGAACAAAGTTATGAAATTATTATATTGTCATCGGTCCTGGACAAGTGTGTAAAATTTCGAATTAATCTGACCTTTTAAAGTGGGTAGAAATCGAGTTCAAAGATTCCATTACATACAAGTGAAGCTTATAAAAGCGTGTTAAAAAGGCCACAGTTGTGGAGTGATTAATGGTGCTGCACCTGCTCAAACAGCTCTATCTGTCAAGTTCTCCCTCAAAATTGGGGTGGAAACGAGCCAAATCGTACTGTCAACTGCATGGTGCTCAAAGCTACGGCTAAAGGCTTGCGTACAATCTAGCCCTTTACCATGAATAACTTCATGGACCTTGATCTGACTTCATCAGACAAGTGGCATTAGAAACAACACCACCCATGGGAATTTTTTAAAGGTTGACAATTCAAAAGATGTCGCCCAATGCAACACATGAGCGGGCTACTATTGGCTGCTTATCGCGCTTCATTTGAACCATCAGGAAGATCCCAGCAGTTATACGTTTCAAATATTTAAATTCTCATGTCAGATAAATGGAATTAAATCATATAAAGGAATTGTTATTAATTAATCTCCTAGAATAATGGCCATTATCCACCAGTTTTGCTGGATATTTCATATTTTTCTACGACTATACGACTTATAAAGTTATTAATATCTAAGTCTTAGCATTAAGCATTCGACTCTATTGAAAAGAATTTTTAATTTCTTATGCACTCCTCAGAGACGATTTCCACAAAACCGTTGGCGGATCTCGATTTAACAAAAGAAACATCTTTGCAAAATTTCAAATATCTAGGTCTAATGCTTCTGCTACGGGCATTTTTCTTTATCTATAAGTCCTCCTTAGAAGTCCATTCCCACAAAACCCGCTCTTATTGGAACCCTACTCAATACAAGAAATATTCTTATCAAATTTCAAGTATGTACAACTGATAGATGAAAAACAGGAACTTTTGTGTAAAAGGCCACCACAACCCCAAGATTCAATTTCCACAAAACCTGTTCCTAGTTGATATCTGCTGAATAAAGGAAACATGCTTACCAAATTCTAAGACTAAACTAATAAACAGGAGTTCTTGTCTAAAACTCCCCCGCAACTTCTGTCGAATTTTGCCATTATCTACTCAGTGAAAGAAATGTGCCTGCCAAGTCTGTAGTACTGGAGATCTCGGGATGAGTGCTCACTTAATCGATTTACTGCTGAACTACTTATGCGCTTCATATACGCAAATTTTGTTGCTATGTTCTTACGAGGTTGATCGTGTTCCAAAAGCAGGGGGAAACACGCATTCAACACACAGGTTGTAATCTTAATCTTCGGTATAAATCTTATGGGACTTTTTCGTAATTCTACAACTGATTTTATTACCAAGACACAATTAACACTTGACTACAGTATCACAAATTCAAACTGCAAAACAAATCCGAAGTCAAAATATCTCATTAAGTCAATAGAATGCACATTCATAGTCTCTACATCATCCTTATATAGACTGGGAAAAATTCTGGAATTTTTTCGCAAAATAATCATCCCTGGCGTTCAGGATTTTCCCAGATCTATCTATGTTTATTGCCAAATTTGTGGTTAAGTTGGTCGCCAAGGACACTCCTGTGCATTTACTATTTTAGAAAACATAATCTTCCTTGACCCGCAAATGATCTTTCCGCTTCGGTAGAGAAGCAGAGTGGTAAAATTTCGTAATAATATTGAAAATTGCTGAAGGATGCAAGTTAAATACAAAGTGTTTCCTAAGATTCTGTACGACATAAGATGTTAAATGTGGGTACAACAACCAATTATATCACCCTGTCATTCTCCCATATTATTCTAATAATGCAGACCATGAGAAAAATGTGCTTAGTTATTCCTAAGTAACTTAAGAATAGCTAAGCACATTTGATTTGCTTAGCTAACTGCTTTTATTTGGTTCCAAAAGCGTGATAAAATACAGAAGAAAGACATTCATCATCTTTTATAGCAATGAAAAATTATGGTGGAGAAAAACGCATTTTGTATTGGAAATCGAATGTAGAGTCTTATGTTCAAAGTCAAACACACACATTTAATTTTTACTTCTTTGATTAACATATGAGAAAGTTTGTATAAAATTTTATGCTTGGCTCTATTTTATAGCTTGCTTGTTCAAGGGAATGCATACAGGGTGTTTCTTAAAATACTGGCACAACTTTATAAAAGGACACATTCCAACAAACAACTTTCATCAAAGAATGCATGGTTGGAATTAAAACGCAAAGAAGCTGGTAAACTTGGCTCGTGTAAACGTTATAGTTCTAATGTTGCGAGTTATAGGGAGAAGAGAGCAACACTAATATCACGCTAGTGTGATATGGGGAAGAAGTCGTAGACAAAATTGCATTTCGATTAATATATAATAGCGACTGATATATGAGTATGCAATTGTCAATAGTGGTAGGAACGTACTGGGGAAGATGTTGCTATGTACTAAGAGGTAAAAGGCTCTAGTATGCATTTTATCGATGGAACTTCAAATGGAAATAGATCAGAGACTCAACGATTCTATGGAGAGCCGAAACAGACGGTTGTTCGCCGAAATATTTGAGCACCGACGGTTGTGTGAGACGAGATCCTTTCTCGTTTCCCGGTCAGATTCAGGTCACACAAATTGGGATGGAGCTTAAGTTGTGGAAGAAGCCATTTTGGATAAGGTGGCTGATTATCCAAGTACATAAGAAGTGACAGAATGTATCAGTACTCCGCGATTTGGCGAGTATTGAACGCTTACATTTTATGTTTAACGAGTTCAAGAACTGAATCAAAGGGATTATCCTCGATGAAAGGAATTCACTCACTGTGGACACCCACAATCAACCTGTGTGTGGTGACTTACTCAATACTCATTAACGACACATTTCTATCAATTTTTGGGCAGATAGAATTTTTTCAGACCACTTGCTTGGATCCTATCTTCTACCAGAACAGATGACGGGGAAAGTACCTTAATTTTCTGCAAACAGCTGCTGCCAGACATGTTGAATGGAGTTCCTTCATGCATTCAGAAGGCAATGAGATTCCAGCAAGATGGAGCTCCAGTCCATTATATACGAGACAGGCAAAACAGCTTGGATATAAAATATTTGAAACGATGGATTGGGCGAAGGAGTCCTAGTGTTTGGCTATCGCGCTCACCAAATCTTTTATGCCTCGGTTTCTTTTTGAAGGAAAAGCTGAAAGCTTTTACGTATGAGCCGCTATTGAATCTGTATAAGAACTCGTTTCCAGACTTTTTTGACCTCTCAAGAGGAAGTGAGTCATAAGCCTGGTGTTCTTCATAAAGTTCGTCAATCTTTTGTTCGACGTTACACCACGTGCGTAGCTGCTACCGGTTACTGTTTTGAACACTTATTGTAGTCACATGATTCTGAATTTGTTTTTGTAACTTAATCGTACTTTGTGTGTTTTTGCCTAGTATAACATGACTTTCGGTACCTTCAAGTATCTTTGCGTTTTAATTCTGAACGTGCATTCTTTGAAGAAAGTTGTTTGTTTGGATGTGTGTAATAATCTTTTAAAAATTTCCCCTTCTTTTATGAAACACTCTGTATTTTTTAGAGGTTTTTTAAACAGTTTACCCAATTTGAAACATTCAAAATTTTTCCTCCATACACAGAGCATTGGGCCTGATTATAGTTTTATATATGCTCCACTTGGTGTTTATAGAAATCAACTTGGATTTGAATTGGTTTCTGAGACATAAACGTCGACCACCTATTCGACGATGTTGAAAAGGATCTCCAATTATAGGAATCAACTGATGGAAGGCCTTCGTAACTGATAGGTCGAACTCTGGAGGAGGATCAGCCTTGGTCTGCAAAAGGCTGTTGAGTTGATCAAGTGAAGTTTATATGTAACAAAAATAAAATTATTTCTGCCATTCTTAATTTAAATTGGAGAAATACACCTGAAAGTTATGTTAAAGAAAATTCCCATTGATATCAGAAATAGAAATTAATTTTTGAATTTAATAACTTTTCTTAATTACTTACATTATTGACAAGCATACCCACTAAACCTGTCCAATTAGATCCATTTATCAACATTCCATAGTCCTGATCTTGTGGCACAACAATTTCATACCTATACAAACAAAACAAGTAATATAAAGAAAAATTAAGTCAATTCTTACATAGGTCAACAAAGAAAATTTTTATTTTAGTAACGTTTTATTTAATAACTACAGTTAATATATAAATATGTATATACATATGACAGAATCACAAGATTAAGTGACAAATTAGAAAGCGATTTTCCTTGAAATATATTTTCCATTTTCCTTTCTAAATATGGTATTGAACTATTTTTTGTTTGTTTGTTCCTATTTATTCATCATTAAACTTAATTATTCTAATATTATGGTATAGTGAAAAACAAATCACAGTCTCAGAAATTAAGCCATCCCAGGTGGGATTTGAGCCCGCTACCTTAGAAATAGAAGTCCAACGCTCTATCCATTGCGCTACAGGGAACACAATGTGTGAACGAGCTTCCTTTCTATATATGCTGTTGGACTATTATTTTTGTGTGTGTGCTTGTTATTATTCATTCATTTTTCAATTTAATTAACGAATTAATATTGGAAAAAACTGTATTAACAACAAGTGTCATCCACTACAAGTTTAAAAAATGTATTTGAACATGAATGGATGAATAGAAAGTATTTTATTAACGATTGAAAATTTGAACAAGATTTATATATATATATAGTTATACATTGTGACGGATCTATACGCGTCCTTCATCTAATCCTCTTGGGAAATCTTTGGGCTATTAATTGAAATTAATCACAACCAACCCTTTTGAAGAAGAAACTGTGATATGCAGATTAGTTTGGTTATATGTAGAATAGGTTTTCTAGCTAGTGAGATAAAGTGCTTATTTATACAGCCGTTATGCGTCCCATCATAGCCTATGCTTCTCCTTTGTGGGGATACTCTGCTAAGACTAATATTAATATTTTAGATACTCTTCAAAATTCTGCCATACGGATGATCGTAAAAGCCACTCTTTATATGAGAAATGATGACATCCGGAAAGCCATAAAAATTAATAGCTTAAATCTCACATTCAAAAAATTTCTAGAAATTTCTTCAATTCTCTCCCCCTTACTAACAACGCAAATATGTTAAATGTTCACGACTATAATCCAAATTCTACAACCAAAAGACCAAGATGAATACTTCTCGACTCTTCTAACCCACCTTAATTTTTATTCTTTTAGTGCAGTATTGTTTGTTGCACATTTAAGTTGCTAAATTTTAAACTTTTATTTTTTGTATGTGTATCTCTCACTACGGGACAAGCCCCGCTTTCGTTTTCTTATACCACTTTTGCTAGACTTTCGAGCAGCCAATGAGAGTCAATTTCCTCTCACACCAAGAATAAATCAGAGAACAACCCCCTATCGGCTCTCTCCCTGTACCTGAAAACTCCAAGACCGGCGGAACTTTACGTACGATTGGCCCATCCAATCAAAAACGTCCATTTCTTAAGCATGAAAATGTAAACAATCGCTCCACATCCATATATCGGATATGGGATGGAGGGCCGCTAGCGGCCCATATGGCCAATAACAGCACCGTAGCTACTGAGATGGATTGACGGAGTTATATGGAAATTGAGATATAGAGAATCTAATGACGAGGAGACATTGCTACCGATCAGGTATTAGTATATTTGATAGCGTGTTTCAAAATCATGGGTGTCTAAACTATGACCGTTTGAGGGTCACATTGCAAGGAAAGAAAATTGCTGGACCACGCATACAATATTTTTTCAACAAATTGAAATAAATTGAACTCTAGGCACTTTTATTAAAATAAATCAACTTCTTTTTATATTACATTTTTTAAAATATGGATTAGTTATGAATAGGTATATATTTTAATTTAAATTTGTTAAAGTTTGGATTTCATAAAGATGGAAAAAATTCAAGTTAATGAGATGGATGTGAATTTGCTTTTGTTGAACAAGAAAATTGATACCGGATTCAGTAGACTAGGTTGCAATTCTTAATGAATTTTCAATGTTTGTCAGTGATCTTTGTCCTATTTTTTATTTTTGTATGCTTCATTCTTGAAAGTAATTGTTCACAAATAAAGGTACTGTCAAAAGCTGAAGACATTAATAAAACATGATTGTGAAAATTAGGATTTATATATCAGGGGTATAGGTAATTTTTATAAAACTCCCAGTATACAGAAGCATTCCAACATTTTTTTTCAGTTGAACGTGGCTTTGCAGTTCAATGCACTCTATTTGAAGATCTGAAGTTAATTTATATTTATATATATTTCTAGAGGAATAAGGTAAAAAATATGCTGAAATACTAATTTTTTAAAAAAACTTGAAATCTATACTTTCAAACTCTTGAATTAAATCAAAAATTAATGCAACATATTTTGTGCAACTCACAAGTTTATGTGCTGCCAAAGCACTGAAATGTGTCAAATCTTTGCCTTTTATTTGATTAATGCTAAAATTTCAACTTTCTTTCAAACGCTATTATTGTTTGGAACTCATTTTTTTAATTAATTTATTTTTTCCCCTTTAAGTCTCACATTTAAATCATTCAAATGTTTTGAAAAATGTTAAATCTAGAAGCCAACGTTAGTCTTCAAATTTAGTCACAGGTTTCCCTTTTGTTCCCATAAATATTTTTATTTCGGTTCTCAAATCGTGAAATCTTTTGAACATTTTCCCCTTACTCTTAGCCATCTTACTTCTAAATAATAAATAATATCTGCAAAGTCATTACCTTAAAAACTGAAACTGTCTTTGATTATGCTTACTTTGCTCTTATAAAGTTCATGATATATAAAACAACGCTTAATACACATTCCATTTTTAAAGTTTTTCCACATAAAGTGCCCTGATGCAATAATAAGATGTTGGATTTAAATTTTTATTTCAAAATAAATGTCAACGAATCGATTATTTATGAAAATATTGCAAACCTTTATTTTTTTAACAAAAAATGTGTAAATTTAAATATTTTTACTATTTGCGTTTGGACCGCACTTTAGACAAGCATGGATTCGATAGTTGAAGATATTAAAGGGATGATTAGAAACCATAGCTAAATTTAATTCAAATAATTCGAAAAGTGGATAGATCCCAAAAAAGGAGGATCAATTTAAAGGGAGTCTTCTCAAAATTCCGCGTCTCTCGTGGTTTATTCTCCTATTGCTCTTCTTAAGAACATTTCTTTTAGTTTGAATATTAGAATTGTGTCTGTCGACAATTTGTGTGTTGAATAAATAGTTGAAAGGTATTATGGTGAGTCATCCTTCGCTTCCACCCACACCTCGAGACGAGGCTGAGAGTAGGTCGAGCAACTAACATTTTCCTTTCGAGCGAGAATATACTATTTCCCGCTAATAAAAAAATATACCATTTTTGTTTTTGAAAATGCCCTTTTTTCATAAAGCCATTGGAGAAAAATTATTGTTTGGATGCTAATGAGATCAAGTCTTAGAATTTGAATTAGGAAAGCGTCCTACAATAGAGTACAGTTACTAACAAGTTGATGCAGTTGATTCATAAGTACATATCTTAATAGCTTTATATTAAAAATAATTGCTTCAGGAAATACTAATGCAAATACCCATTTAAAATAAAGAGCTTCGATATATTTTTATCACATACCTTATTATATTTTATTCCCTTGAAGTGAAAAAAGAAAAACCCATCCCATATACACTGGTGTCCAAAAGTTAAGCGTAAATCGTAAAATGCGAAAAACATGGAGTAAATATTCGTAAAATTATTCCAACTTTCTTGCTGATATTAATTGGGTGAAGAAGAAACATTGGGTTTATGCAAAACTTTTCAGTCGACTACGTTCTGCGCGAAACACCGGCGCATGTCGGAACGCGGAGAAACCGATTCACGCAACATAGGCAGTTCAGACAAGTTTCGTGCAACTGCTGTGCGAAGGAACGTTGTTAACCATCAAACAAGGTGAATGATGGCACAAAGAAGCCAATCTGACATGTTTACGAAAGGAAGAATCGTTGGAATGCTGGAATCTTCACGATCACAAACCGAAGTGTCTCGAATTCTGTGATCTCAAGACTGTGGCAGAGGTTTCCAAGAATGGGAGATGTTACTCGATAACCAGTATCAGGTCGACCAAGAGTCACAACCCCTCGCCAAGACCGATATCTGGTAATAAGTGCGCGACGTCAGAGGGGCAGTACTGCCAGAGCACTGGGTTCGGCGCTCACAGTCGCCACAAGAATTCGTATTTCGAGACAAACTGTTTACAGGAGACTCAATAATGCTGGCCTGTATGCCAGAAGACCAGCCGTTTGCATTTCCCTCATGTCTGAGCATAAACGCGCTCGTTTGAACTGGAGTTTGAAATATCAACATTGGAGTGTGGGAGAGTGGGCCAATGTGATGCTCAGTGAAGACTCCCGGTTTAGTCTGAGTAGTGGTTCTCGGCGGGTAACAACATGGAGAGAACGTGGAACACGTTTTGTACCAAGAAACATAACGGAAAGGCATCATTTTCCATCAAGGGGAGTAATGGTATGGGCAGGCATCATGATGGACGGCCGCACAGACCTCCATTTCTTTGACACGGGGTCTGTGACTGCTCAAAGATACAGAGACGAAGTTCTTGGGCCTTATGTTCGCTTGTTTCGAGGTGCTGTCGGTCCTGACTTCATATTCATGGATGATAATGCGCCGTGTCACCGAGCGCTGCTGGTTGATGACTTCCTTGAAACGGAAAACATCCAGCGCATGTCGTGGCCTGCGAACTCCCCTGATTTAAATCCTATCGAGCATGTATGAGATATGCTCGGGAGACAAATTGCAGCCCTTTCTCACCCACCAAGCTCCGTTACAGAACCAAAGAGAGCTCTCCAAGAAGCTTGGAACCGTTTGAGCCGACTCCTTTGAGAAACTCCTTCATCATCTCATAGAAAATATGGTAAATCGCTTTGAAGCGTACCTGGCTGTCAGAGAGAGAGAGAGACCACACGCCTTAATTAACTGCAACATCAGTATTTTATTTAATGTTTTCTTTCATTTTTTCTTTAAAATGGGAATCCTTGCTATGCTCAGTTTTCTTTCAAACTGCTACTTTGGATAGTAAAATTAATTATTATAATTCTTTTGATTTGTGTGTGTGCTTCCTTATTTTATAACCATTTTACACTCGCATATCACGTCTCCCGCTATTCTGATTTACAGTTCCTTCTTTATTCACATAATTATCAATTATGCTTAACTTTTGGACACCAGTGTAATTTACACTTGAACAATGTCTTATTATTTAGGGGCTACCCAAGACATTCCTATTGAAAATAATTTGTCTATAACATTGTTGGTATGAATAGTTACATAATGCTAAGTGTTAACGAACTTAATAATTGTGAACCATGGTGAAGTGACGAGGATGACACTAACTTTGGGACCTCCTACAGAGGACTGGGAGATCCTGCTCAATTTAACGTCGTGAAGCTCGATGGGATTTCAGATAAATCAGGATTCGAAACTTGACATTTTTATGTACAGTAATAAGAACGCCCCTGGATACCCATAGATAAAGTCTTTATTGATTAGATAAACTTGCTGCTGAAACTCTTCCTAAAACCTACCAAGATTTAGATTTTTTTAGGATGGAAGTTTTCTGGTACCCTCTATAAAAACTTTCATTTGGATAATTCTCTAAGGAGAGATCCAAAAAAATTGAGGAAATTTTTTAAAAAGATTTGAACAAATGTTTCGTAAAAGCAGTTAAGAAATTACTTCCTCTCTATTGGCCAAACATCTGTTAAAAGGGCAATAAATGTTTAGTCACCATTGAAACATTGCCAATTCATCCATTTCTCTTCTTTTTATATTTTTTCTTTTAATAGCATAATTAGTGACAACTAGTAATATCTTTTATCCATACATATTTTATGTACCTTCGAAAGTATCCACCTAATAAGATTTGCTCCAGAACGGAATTAAAATCCTTTTTAGAACATAAAAACCAAGAACGAGTTATCAGAATGGGACAAAAATCAGTAAATATGATGCTCGTGTTTTGGAAATGCAACAGGATCATACAGGAACTGAATATTTTGATGAGAAAATTCATCTACAAGAAAAAAAGTTCAGTCATACCTTTGCTTACCTCTGACCCAGATATAAGCTGTTATCCTGCTGGGCACTGACTCGTAGTTGGCCAACATCCTTCAGTGGGATTTCTTACAATTCAAGTTCCAATTGGTGAGTTAGATCGGCACTATCCAAGGACAGGCTCATCAAAGGCACAAAAAAAAAATGCGCTATTAAGGAGAAACATGACACTCCCACGGTGTTGGAAAAACATGAGGCCATAGAAGACCCGGATTTATGTTAAAACGCAAGCATCCGTGAAAGTATGGGAAACACTATTGGATGTAAAATCTTGTCTTTGTGCCACCGTACAGTAAGGGTGTCACGGTTGATAACCTAAGAAGTCCATCTATCAAATAAAATGGCACCTAATATCATAACTCCTGGTTGTCGGATTATGCTGTGAAAAACAATCAAGAGAGTATTCCACAGCTGTTCCTGGACGACTCCAGAATTGTCTTCACTGATCATTGGGCCTCAGTTCGAAATGTGACTCGAAAATAATTTTACTCCAATTTGTAAAGCATATTTGAAAGTTTCCTTAGCAGTGGGCAATGTAAGGAGCAGTTGGCGCAAAGACTTCCGTGACCTCAGCCCCTGATCGCTCATTCATTGATTGATGGTCATTGCAGTCATACAAATGTCCCGTTTACATGTCAGATTTATAATAATGACGTATCGATGGCTGTGAGCACCGATGAGGGAATTTTTCTGTCCCACGCATTCTATCGTTTCTTTGGTTCGATCTTCTTGATATTCTGGATATGGTCATGGTTCTTCCATTCGCCCAAACATTGTCAAACGACCATTGGATTCGATCGCCCTGCTTACTCAGTCTGATTGCCTCTCTCAAATGGTGAACATCTGTTCGTGAATTCATCTGCGATGCATTGGTGCAGTTCACGTGGGTCGATGAAATCACATTCATATGGAAGTTATGCCCTTTGTTTTATATGTTACCGGAAAAGTTTGAAATCGGGCATCCTATACAATGCCTAAATCTAGCCGGCAATGTATGAAATGATTCCTATTTCACACATTGCCTAGGCATTCTATAGAATGCCTAATGAGAAACCGGCAAAGTATGAAATACATCTCAGATTCATTTCGAATATTGTCAATTGGCAAGACATAAAACTTGTAACGCTAGTCTCAGGCTCAAAATCTGTTAGTTGTACATTGCTGTTTGCTCGGAAATGTCAAAATACTCAATTTTACTTAAACTTGTTCAACAAAAAAATGGTTTTTTCCTGTGCTACATGAAAATGGAGGAGCAAGCTATAATGTTAGAGAAGGTGCCATGGTCTATAGCAGGGGTTGGCAACCTATGTCACACTTGCCACATTTGGCACGTGGCACAATTCTCAGTTGCACTTTGCACTAATCAACAAATTTGTAAATTTTTGTAATGTTTCAAAAATTCTCTACTGTGTGGTTCGATGAATCATTTTGGTAGATTGGTTTGACAGGCAACAGATAAAAGTTTGCCGACCCATGGTTCATAGACATAAAACAACTATTCAACGGTTAAATGCCCAAAATTCGAGTTGATGCTCCAAAAAAAGTTTTTTTTTTAAACTGAAAATACTTACTAGAAGTTAATAACTGATATAAAAAATGCTAAAATGACTACTAAGAAGGAACCCATGGACTATTGGTTGCTGAATAGCTATATGATGTGATGTCTGCGGAAAGTAAAAGTAAACTCATTTAAACTGTTAAAGAAGGCGTCAGTACCATAAAACAGTGGCCCCCAACCCTTAGTAGCCTGATACCCCAAAGGGTATCAGACCACTCAAAGAGCATTAAATTATTTCCATTATATTTACTGGGGTGTTTGTGTGACTTTCCTTGGAAAATCATACTTTATGTAAAATCATTTTATAACTATTTTTTGGTGCAACTGAATTTTACTCTGAAGGCATGTTTAAATACAATTAAATAATAAAATCAAAGAAATTTAAAATATAAATAATCAACGTCCCACCCTCAGTGGGCTGCCGTAAAATTATCAAACGTTGAAATATCCGAGAAGAGAAAACAGTTGGGAGGAACTGCTACACGCGTCACAGATTCTCCCCCCCCCCCCATTGGAGCTACAGATTGATATTTTTACCATTTTCAGACCTAATACATTCCCCAGGTGCTGGTATCCCTTTTTAGGGCCGCACCATGTAGGTGATACCGATTGCTAACGGTAATTTTAACACCTAGTTTGATGATGTGAACTTTTTCTAGGAATTTAATTTGCCAAAAGCAAAACTAAATTCCGTATTCTGGGGATGTGATAGAATTCTGAAAGAACTTTCAACCAAATACAAAAATGTTACTCGTTATGAGATTGAACTGTACACGCGTCACAGATTCTCCCCCCCCCCCATTGGAGCTGCAGATTGATATTTTTACCATTTTCAGACCTAATACATTCCCCAGTTGCTGGTATCCCTTTTTAGGGCCTCACCATGTAGGTGATACCGATTGCTAACGGTAATTTTAACACCTAGTTTGATGATGTGAACTTTTTCTAGGAATTTAATTTGCCAAAAGCAAAACTAAATTCCGTATTCTGGGGATGTGATAGAATTCTGAAAGAACTTTCAACCAAATACAAAAATGTTACTCGTTATGAGATTGAACTGTACATCCACCTACGTCAAACTTGCCAGAAAAAACAGAAAGTTATTTTTTAAAAAAAGGTAGTTTTAGTACAAAACTTTGACTTTTTTTTCCCGAATGCCAATATATTGGCACTTGTAATGAGTGAGAAATAGGATGGTTTCTATCAACTTGGAACTACTGGAGGAATTCCAGTACAAATATATGTGAAATCACAATTTAGCAATAATTTTTTTAATGTCAGTCTCATTATTTTGTCAGAGTAACATTTGTACTTTTAGGAATCTAAGTCATTGATATAATTTCCTTATCATGACCTTTTTTCATACTTTGCATAAATAGCTTTAGGCATTCTATACAATACCTAGGCATTCTACACAATGCCTAGGCAAAGTATGTAATCAATCTCATATTTCCTACTTTGCCTAAAAACGTCCGGCATTGTATAGAATGCTGGCATTTCATACTTGGCCGGTAACCTATCTACCAAGAGGATGATCGAGTTCCGTCCCAAATTTCCTAATCTATCGTAAGTTCTGTTGATTTCGGATTTCTTGGAGTATGTTATTGATTAGAAGAAAGTCTGGAGTTCCAATAAATACACTAAACAATCCTACTACAGATAAAGTGGAATTTTCGATTAGCAGATAATTTTTTTTGTTCTACATCAAATTAGAAGAATCTTTAGAATTTGAAAAAAATGTTTAGAACTGAGAATGAATCTTTGATCTCATTTTGGAAATATTTCTCTCAATTGATATTGAGAAAGCAATCGAATCAAACAATATAAAAGCCCTACAAGAGTGGATCAATCTTTTCCCAAAGAATAATACACTCATGTCCATAAATTAGGGATAATCAAGTTCAAGCAAAGAAAGAGACAGAAGCAAAACTAATTTGACTTATTTGTAAAGTCTATTTATTAAACAAAAGGTAAAGAGCAAAAAAGTGCTATATGTTTGACATAATTAATAAATATTGCAATTTTTACTCCCTGGAGCAAATTTCAAAAAATAACCTATTTACAAAAAACAGTATAACATGGTTAGTATGATGGTTAATACGGAGTATGTCTCCCGGACGATGCAATACAGGCCTTACAACGCCTACGCATGCTGAGTATCAAATTATCAATCTGATCTTGGGGAATATTACACCACTCATCAAGCAATGCCCTCCGAAGTTCCGGTAGACAGGTGGGAAGGGGTTGACGGGCTGCAATTCGTCGTCCAAGCATATACCACACATGCTCTATTGGATTCAAGTCCGGTGAGTATGTTGGCCAATCCATAAGGGTGATATTCTCCGATTGAAGGCATTCGTCTAAAATGTTTGCGCGGTGAGGACGGGCGTTGTCATCCATAAACAGAAATTCAGCACCCATGGCGCCCCGAAACAAACGTACACGTTGTTCCAGAATGACATCCCGATAGATGTGGCCTGTCATCGTTACACTCTGAACATGCAGGTCAGTTCTGGAACCTAAAATAATTCCGCCCCAAACGAGTCATCCTGCACCACCGTAACGGTGTCGTTCAATGGTGTTCTCTTGGTGGTAACAGGTACCCGGCGCTCTCCATATGAAAGTCCGGTGAGAATCAGACTGCAAACTAAACCTGGACTCGTCGGAAAACATCACACAAGACCACTGTTGCGGTGGCCACAATGCTTTCTCTCTACTCGAGGTTAATCGCAGGCGAAAGTGAGTTGCGGTAAGGGGAACACATCTGACAGGCCTACGAGTATATAGACCAATGTGCCCTAAGCGTCTGTACACGGTCTGCCTTGAAACTGTCGTACCAGTAGCTGAAGAGAGCTGACGAGACAGGTCTGATGCTGAGCTCCGTCTGTTTCTTTTGGCAGTAACTGCCAAATACCGGTCCTCATTCGGCGTTGTAACTTGGGGGCGACCTGTACTGTAACACCTACTCACATTACCATCATCTTGGAATCGTTGACAAAGCCTGGAGATGACACTCTGGGTGATTCCAAGTTCCTCGGATACTTCCAGCTGAGTACGCCCACATTCCAGTGGTGTGATAATTCTACCACGTAAAAAATCATCCAAATGCTTCCTTTGTGCCATAACTATGAGGTTATTGCACCGAAAGTCTTTTAAAGCGCTTGTGAACAATTTTACTTCTTTGCCACCATTCCTTATATACCCCTCTCTTACACTGTCGTCATTGTGGCGTACTATCCTTGCCATCTGGTGGTTTCCTGTAATTTGCATATTCTTCTTCAAGATGTGTGTGATAATTCTACAGGTGAAATTTTTATTTTAGAGTTCAATTTCTGTGTGATTCTGAATTATCCTTAATTTATGGACATGAGTGTAATAAAAAAACAGGATTGAATGAATTTCAAAATAAATCGTGTGTCTTGAAATCGAGCTAATAAATTAATCCATCCGCAGATCATTCAATAAAGCCTTTTGCTTATAATGTCGTATTTTTTTAGAAAAATGTTCAGATTTGTGTGCTGGGAATTTTATTTTCATATAAAAGTTCGTCTGGTTTCTATTTTTGGTTTACTTATCTGTAAGGCGGAAGGCAAATTGATTACTTTTTCTATAATTTGCGTCCAATTACAACAAAATCCTGTTACTGGTTTCAAAAAAGAATCTAAAATAATTTAAAAACATGAATGATTTTATTTTTCGCATTTGAATTTCATAAATCTCCTCGGATGTGAGGCGTGAGGTGTCGCGGGGAGTGGGAGCTATTCGAATGCTTTAATGAGAATATGGAATTCATCTTTAATTCGCGAATTCTGTTTAAGTCAATTCAATACTGTTTTAATTGTGAGTGGGAGCTTTTAAAATATAGTTTTCTAAGAAATTATATTATTTCACACACTTCATATAAATCGTAAATTGTATCTCATTTTTAAAAACAATTACCTTTTTTGAGATTTTCCTTCATTTTCTTCGCTTTTTTTGGAAGTATTCTTCGGAATTATTTCTATGTTTTTTTAATTTTAAATTCGTTAAGAAGTCTCCGTACCAGTGGTGTAGCTACCAATGAGCTAAGTGGTGCCGTGCAGCGGGGCCCTGAAGCTCACGGGGGTTCTCGGACCCTGACCACCAAGCAAGCCGAACTTGCTGTAATTTCTCCCACTTTTAAGACATAAATATTTTTGAAGTGAAACATCTTTAGGCGCGAGAGTGGATGGGAAATTTGCCCAGTTTTGGGTAACAGGGAAAAAGCGAATGGAAGAAGTGATTTCCCCCGCCATCCCCCCAAATCGTCGCTATAGTGAGGAGATAGCGAGTGGGGGACACCACGTGACTTGCGTCATATCCGTGAAAAAGTTGGACGATTGCTAAGGGGGAATTGCATCAGAGGTATGGAGTATGTGGCATCTTGCTGCTTTGGTATAAAGCTCTTAGGAATTGGGGGGGGGATACCCTTGTTACTCGTAACAAACTCGCGGGGCGTATTTTCGTAGTTTTTATATAATAAACGTGTCGTTTTCAACGAACAAACGCACCCAAAATATTACCATTATATGGCTCTTCCCGTTAGGGCATGTATATGTATATGTCACTAACGCTCACGCCAGAATCACTACGGATAGCGTCTTGTAAGCGAACACAGTGACTTCTGTGAGTGATGCATTAAGTTTATATTATTAGTTTTTATTTCCGTTGAATTAAAATTAATTCTAGTCTGAATGCCTAGAATAAATGCAAAAAGAGGAAAAGAATTTCGTAAATGAAAAAAAAAAGGAAAACTAGCAGCAAGTCCAGTGGAAAGTCTCTATATCACTAAGTAGTCCTATCGCAGCTGTTATTATCTTCATCCATTAAGTTTTAGTGCTGTACACACCAGAGGATGCTGCAATCATTGGATCTGATGATGGTTAAAAGCCGATTATCTTAACTTTAGCAGGGGACATGTAAAAGCGGAGGAACCACACATGGATCTCTACACTTTTCGAAAATGGGATCTTCTTTTTATGACTTGGTAACTTCTAGAATAAGACATTAAGTGATAATGAAAAACGTCATATTATTGATATTGGACCTTTACAGCCTTCGGTGCCTTTTACAAAAGACATGCACCAGAACAACAGATGTTCTTCCAAATCGTACTACATTTCAACTTCTAAATATGGACTAGTTAATCGTTTTGGGCTGTATTATTCTAAAATACTGGATGCTGCCTATTGTCAACCCTGCTGGTTATTTGCTTCGCAAAGGAACAATATAGGGTGTATAGGCATTAGGAATTGGAAACATTATCAGAAAGGAATTAAACAACATAGTTTCTCGAGTGGTTATGTGAAAGCATGCGCTGTTTATGAATGTTGGGAAAAAGTGATACTATCGACAAGGAACATGGAAATGAAATTCGCAAAGAAGCGTCAGTTTGGAAAAGGGTTCTTCACGGGTTCTTGATGAAATTTGAGTAACAGAGTCTAAATGACATTCTCTGGCGGCAAAAGTTGCCAGAAAAATTGATAAATTAGCCAAAAAGAAAATAATGATTAAATATAAGCAAACAGGAGGTATAAGCTATAAAACTGGTGAATATTTAGTAAGTAATTGTAAAAATATAAAAATATGTGTTCTAAAAATGCATTTTTCTCAAAATAAATTTTTTTGTATATTTTGAAAATTTCAAAAATAACTCAAAATATTATCGATAAATATCTTTGAAACTTGGTGTAATTTTTTCTCATAATGTTTTCTAGGACGTGGAGTAAAATAATGATTATTACAAGAATATTTTTCAAATTATGGTTCAGTATTTGTAAAGCAGTATTGTAAATTATAGCAAATTTCTTGCATTGGCTGTTTGAATAACTCTAAAATTTTTATTTATTTATTTAACCAAAAGATTTTACTTTATGGACTAGATACATACATAATGATTATTTTAATACTTAATTTACTTAAATCGGCCGGCAAATTTTCATGTAGAATTTTTTAAATGTTCTTAAAATTTCTTCAAAATTCCTTAATTTTTAGAATGTATTGACAGTAATGTTAAGTTTTACGAGATACCTAGCAATTTGGAATGTTCTTCTCTCAAAGTGCGTCTCCGAGGACGTGCGTTAGACTGGTATGAGGTCTTCGGGTCTTCGATAGTGAAAGGGAATGCTACGGATTTCCCGCAATTAAAAGAGGCTTTGACAGAAAATTTCCCGGTGGTTAGGAATAAGACTGAATTGGAAGTCAGGTTCTCTATTCGTCGTATCAGGGTCACGGGCAGGCTCCTTCTGATTTCATCTACGACCTGCTCAAAATACACAAAAGGTTGGGACTAAATCTGTTGGAAAACAAATTAATCGAGCACATTATTGCCCATTTGGAACCACAATTGACGGAATACATAGAGATTAGAAATCCAACTACTCAATTGCAGTTACTTCAGATGATCACGAAGTACGAGGACAGATATTTGAGGAGAGACAATCCGAGTTCGAATAATAATAATAGTAAAAGACGAGCTTGGGATATGAGTAGGAGGTCTACCGAAGGTCGTACAAGTAGAAATTGGAGAGATACTGGGGTAGTCGAATGTCAAAATGATAGGAGACAGGGTTATAGAACTTCTTATGATACTAGACCCCAGAGGAACCATGCTAATCAAGGGTTCGAGAACAGGAACCGTATTGATAAGAATGATCGCGGATTCGAGAATCGTGGTGGACGAAATCAGTTTAGAAATAGGGGTCCGAGTGATAATTTTGTACGGGGGTCGAATAATCATTGGAATAGGGGTAGTCATAAAAATTTAAACTTTTTAAGCGTTCGAAATCAAGATCGATCGCAGTTTGATGAGAAACCTCCTATAAGGTTTTCTGCTTTACGGATGTCCCCTGTAGAACTTCCGTACGTGCCTATTCTAGTAAACGATATCTTTACGAAGGCATTATGGGATAATGGGGCCGAGAGGTCGTTCATGTCTGAAGAAACGTATCGGGCATATTTTTCTTATAAGCCAATAAAAAAAAATCAAACACAAAAGTTATAATGGCTCAAGGCACCTGTTGCAACAATGTAGGGACGGTAGAATTGGAGATACGAATAAGAGAATTTAAGAAAAAATGGGATTTTCATATATTAGCGGATATAGAATAGCCACATGCATTTTAGGTATCGACTTCATTCGAAACTCAAAAATAACCATGAATTTCGATGAAAAGTCATTAGCAATTCCGGATTCGCAAATTGAAGAAATAAAAATAGATGAGGGGAATTTAGAAATTGATCTTTTAAATACGGAAATCGAGGAAAATTTTGAGGATGGCAATATAGCTTGTGCCGTAATTAGAGATTTGGTACTTTCGTCAAGGGAGCAATTAATTTCCGAACAAAGGCAGGACCCTGAGCTCGGTCACATTTACCGTTATTTACAAAACCCCGATATCAGTACGGTAAACGTGGCAGTCTGTGGGAACTGGTCTCAGGATTTTAGAATCGTTGACGATTTGTTATTTTATGTGAAGTACGCATCCTCTCTCGGAGAACTGAGAGTATATATTCCAAAGTCGATGCGAGGCACGATAATGCGCGAATTTCATGATAAGCCTACGGCTGGACACCTTGGAATAAGGAAAACATTATTACGCGTGAAGGATGCTTGTTATTTTCCTTAAATGAAGAGGGTCATACATGATTATGTTTTGATATGCGATACGTGCCAGAAAATTAACTAGAAGAACGCGTTACCGGCCGGTCATTTAATACCAATTATAACTATTTATCCAAATGAAATAGTTTCATTAGATTTGTTAGGCCCCTAACCCGCATCGAAACCTGAACGATATAGGTATATTATAGTGATAACGGATCATTTTTTACGAAGTGGTTGGAAATAATACCCCTCAGAAAGGCGTCCGCAAAAATAATCGCCAATACCCTGTTCGAAAATTATATTTCGCTATATGGAGCTCCAATTAAACTAATTAGCGACAACGGTCCGCAGTATATATCCGAAGTTTTTGAGCATTTAAGTAATAAATTAGATATAAAGCATGTCAAAACAGTTGTGTATAGACCTCAGTCAAATAGAACGGAACGAGTTAATCGCGATTTATTACAAATGAATTCTTCTTTTGTAAATCATAATCAAGAGACCTGGGACAAGTTTCTAAATGAATTCGCGTATGCATTACGAACGGCAGTTCACGAAACCACTGAAAAAACCGACGGCAGAGTTATTTGGGGGGGGGGACTTATTACCCCGTTTCAAAAACTTGTGATGGTGACGGATGGACCCGAATTTGTGGTTGGGAATATTGAAAAGGTGTTTGAGGAAGATAGGCAGAATTTGAAGAAAAAGCATAAAAAGTGGGCGAAGTATTACAATAAGAGGCGACGCGAAATTAACATTAAGGTTGATGATTTAGTGTTGTTTGAAACTCACCCTATAAGCTCTGCCAGTAAAAAGGTGGTAGCAAAATTCTGTCCCAAATTCGAAGGTCCTTATAGAGTAGTAAGTGCTAAAAACAATAATGTTGTAATTTGGAAGGCAGGTAGAAGAACTACAGTCAATATAGACCAAGTGCGAATTTACCATCAGAGGAAAAGTGATTAAGGTGTAGTGGAGGTAGATTGTTCAGTTAGCAGAGAATCTGAGTATCAGTCGAGTAGCTTTGAGGATAGACGATATGGATTAGATAGTTCACAAGGCTTTAGGAGTGATTAGTCGGGTGGAAGACAGATACAGGAGAGGAAAGAGAATACAAATATAGGGAATAAAAGTAATCTCTCAGAGAAAGATAAATGAGAGCGAAAACGAGCTGACCAAAAGGCGGTGTAAGAGCGCGATCCCAGAATCACTGTCTGAAGGGACGCAACCGAAAAGAAGGAAGAACCAAAGCATGAGGAGGAGGAAAAGACTGACGCCTGAGTCACTGTCAGATGGGCCGAGGAGTAAAAGAAAAGCCATACACAGAGAGATCAACAAGCGAAGGCTCCCGTCCTCCATCGCTCCGGCTGAACAGGTAGGAAAGAAAAACGATTAAAAGATCACCACGGTAGACAAGTTCCAGAAGCAGATCGTCAACACCCAGCGGAAGAAAGGGTACTTCAGCCAAGATGGAGACAGCAGAGAAGGTCCACCCCACGCAATTCCAGAGACGGAAGAGAAGTTCATGGGAAAGCCAGTTCCAGATCACCAGTAGAAAGTTTGCCAGACCAGGAAGGATCAACCTGATCTGGAAGAGATCAACAAGGACGAGATCACCACTATAATCTGTGGAGGCGCCGACAGTACAGACCAGATCGCCAGGAGCCAGAGGAGAGTCTACGAAGCAGAAGGTCCACATCGTTGCAGGTGCAGATTGGAGACATCAGAGAAAGGAGAGGAACAAGATATTAGCCAGGTTGTATTGCTTTATTTATATTTTTACTGACAGGCAGTCAGGTGAATTTTTGCAAGAAGCAAGTCTTGTTTTGTTAATGATGACTAAGTGCAATAGTCACACTACCTTGAGTGAAAAATGAACTTTTTTATTCCTAAATGTATTCTAAATTGTGGAAAGCATAAGTATGTTTACATTTGTTTCCTACGTGGAAAGACTTGGCTAAGGGTGTGAGAATTCCTTGTATTGTATGTTTATATTGAATGTTTTGAAAATTGTATATAATTGTGTATGTATCGGCATATTAATGTGTATATTCGTATATATCTGGTTTTTGCTCGCGGCGTAGATAGGAAATTAACCATAACACTGAAAGCGCTGCGTGATTGGAATGGGAGTTTTTCTTAAATCAGATGAAATTTGTGCAGTAATTGACAATTTAAATATGTGTGAATTCAATGTTGTTTGTGTATGTATACAGTGTTCAAAGAATTTTGATGTTACGTCCACTGATCCAGTTCTCATTTCAGGGTGGCTGACCCTGATGTTTTGAAGATTTTGTGTTGAAGAATAACTCAAGATATGTTAAAATATTTAAGTTTTACGGGTTGTGTACGGCCGGGTTTTTCCCTCCAGTGGGACGTTTTTCCTTGGTCCTCGCCGAAATGGGGTACACCTTATATAATTAGTGTAAAAGTGGTAAACTTGGGAGTGATTAAATATGTTGAGCTAATAGTTTTGAGTGTTTTGTTAGCGTATTGTTATGTAAAAATTAATGTTAAGCTAAAGTTTAAGATTTCTAGTTAGTTTAAGACTTAAATGTTTCAACGTAATTTATATTGGGCCATTGTGACCCTTTTATAAATCCCGTTTTTTTCTTGGAGGGGGCTGTGACGGGGCTATTCACGAGATTTCTGAACTAATCCTCTTTGGAAACTTTGGGGCTAGCATTTATACTATTTCACAGCCTTTTGATTAAAAACACGAGATGGATATATGTTAATTAGTTCGACTACTTAAAGTCTAGGTTTTGTAAATGTAGGAGAGAAGGAGCTGCCAAGCTGTCACGTCAGTAAATAGCGGAGAATTATTTCACGAACCTAGCGCGCGTTTCATAAGTACAATACATTATAAAAATAAATTGTTAAATTGACGATTGAAGAGAGTAGATTCAGTACCGACCTGAGGTTAGTGATCATTCTCCTTGTACATTTCTGGTAGTCGGGATTACTTAGAATTGAGTATTAGGATTAATCGACGTTTTAGGGAATCACTCCTAGGTTTCTTCTTATAGTTAAACTTGTGATTGTTTAAATGTTTGTCAGTCTTGAATAAATATATTTCTGATTATAGCGTTTGTTGGTGATGCTATGTTTCCTCCCACACTTAGAGACGCGCCGGGCAGAGTGAGCGGGGTCCGAGGCAGGACACCGCCACCACAAGCGTTGCGACCTATTGCCAAAATTCACTGGCAAATCGGACATCTTTTTTAAAAACTAAATCTGATTAGATGATCCAGTAGTGTCAATACTATATCTGCAATTAAACTTCGTTTTTTTATATAATCACAAAGCATTATTAAAGATAATTCTCAAGAGCCCCAATAAAGAAGAGCGTGGGAAGGCAGAGATCATAAAAAACAAAAATGCTCAATTTTGAGTTCGTTTTGCTGTGGGAATTCTTGCACCGTGTGTTGAATGATATTAATTATGCTTCTAAAATTTTATAAAGGTGCGAAGTTGATTTAGACGAAACAAGCAGAGCTTTGGCAGAGACAAAAGCAAAGTTGCAAATTTATAGGAACGACTTCGAATCATTTAAGTGCAAAGCCAGCGAAATTGCATGAAAATATGGTATAGATCCCCATTTTCAAGAAAAATGACAAATATACATAAAAAAACATTTTGATGAATTAACTTATGATGATCGATTTCAAAACCGGAAGAAATATTTAAAATTACAATTTTCAGTAAGGTAATAGTCACAATATTATCCCAATTAAATACACGTTTTAATGGTATGAGTGCGGTCTGTGAAATATTCAATTTTCTAAGACCGACATTTCTACTAGATGTAGATGAAACAACTTTGTTACAAAGTAGATGAAACAACTTTGTGACGAATTCCAAAATAAGTATTCCGGTACAATAGGATCAATTTCTTCAATTGTTCAACCCTTCAATTTCTTAATATTTGCCACCTAGTTCTCCCTAAAATAAATCAGGAATGGACTATTAACCAATTATGTAAGGAAATAATGAGCAAATATGGAGTGCTAGAATACGACCTAACAGAAGTATTTACTGCAACATTATTATTCTGTGCAATCCCTGTCACTTCTGCAGTAGCTGAAAGGTCATTTAGCAAATTAAAAAAATATTAAAAATTATTTAAGAAACTTTGTGGGCCAAGCTCGACTCCGATATTTATCTCTAATATTAATAGAAAACAAAGTCGCATCAAGCTTGGATTTATCAGAAATTATTGAAACTTTTGCGAAAATTAAAGCTAGGAAAAGATTGTGATCCTAATTATTAAGTCCGACCTTCATATAGTAAACGTTTTATTCTATATTTGCATCGTTTTATTTACTAATACACAATAATTATGTTATTATTTGTAATCTTGTTCTTTATTGATTATTTTTTAAATATCCATTCCGTTTCTTCTCGTCTTCCACTTTCGCCAGTGATCGTGGTAGAGTAGTGGTCAAGGTATCGGATGGTGGCTAACTTGTCACGAGTTCGAGCCCTATACCACTAAAAAAAGACCAGGTCTTCGTGCAAATGACATCTCTCGGATCCACTGGTCCCAACACCTCCTCACAACACAATCAGAGCAACCTAATTGACAAGCTACTCGCCTAGCTGACCCCCCCCCCCAGCTTCCATCATGCCGACGATTCTTCCTCTCTCAAACTGCGACAGCTGCTCCTATTGTCTTCGAAAACGGCGTAATGGCATGTCTACCTCAGCTGTTCCTTTGTAAACGATTTAGGACTCTCAAACAAGCTTTGGTTACCTATTTTATACGCCACGGTGAACGATGTTAAACGCCCTCTACCGGCTGTACGTAATGCACAATCAGGCTGCATTTCATTGGCATATCTCATCGACATGTCCCTTCATGCCAAGTTTCGTTACTATCCCGCAATTATTTCTTGGTACGTTAATTTTTTGTCCATGACTGTATATAGCTAATGTCCTAAAGTAGTATTGTAAGTTTATTTAAGCTTATTATAACTATTTTTTCAGAATTATAAACTTTAAAATGTTTTTTTTTCTCAGTTTGTGTTTTTTCGATACATTAGTGCATTCAAAATAATGCTAATCCTTCCACAAGTATTTACCAATCGATTCCATTTTTTCCTGTGTGTTATATATAAAGCATGTAACAAAATTAGGGATCCATTTTGCTGTAAACTGAATACTTTTTTTAGAAAAATTAAAAAGCAGACGATATTGGCTTTTTCATTGAATTTTCGCATGTATATCAATATTTTATTTTTTCTCTAACTAATTAAGTTATTGTAAAATCGATCCTTAAAGTTGTTTAGTATATTCTTAAGAATTTTTGATTATTATGTTGTGATGAACGTGTGTCACGTTCATCGGTGTTTGAATAAAGAACATCAGAACATTAGTAATCAGAACAAATCTATTTTATTATTCTATCAATAATTCTAACAACCCAGGGTAGGAAATGCACCTTTATTAAGTATAGGAGCAAAGGCACGGTAGGAAGGATACTTAATATTTATATAATTAGAATTCAATTAGCTTACTCTTATAACGTTTTAGTTATCTACGATCTAAATTACCGTAATTCCGTCCTCATTTATTCAACCTCTATCCCTTATTAATCTAATCCAATTTATAGACTAATTCGTCAATTAACAATCTTTAATTATTCATCAATTATTCGTCGAGCAACTCTCGACAACTCTCACAGCTGCTTTCCTCTAACCACTAACTTCTAACTCCTAACCACTAACTCCACGAACCTAAAAGTTAATGCTTAAATATCATTTTCTTCATTGACATGAACCGTGTCTTCTTCTTCAGGAGAAAGTTTTCAATAGAACAACATTTCAAAGAAACAGTTTTCTCTAAGAGGATTAGTAAGAGGCTCGCGAATAGACCCGTTGCAGTGTTTTTCGATGCATTAGAGCAGTGATTCCCAAAGTGGTCTTTATAGACCCTCAGGGGTCTATGAAGACCTCCAAGGGGTCTACGTCAGCCGAAAATTAGTTTGGGGGGCCCATGAGGTGTAAGTGGGTGTCTATGTGATACTGGCTCTCATTAAATTAGTTCGCGACTTTAATTTTAAAAGAAAATTTATAATCAAGTGTAAACTAAATTTTACCTATTTAACAGATTTATTTACTAAATTTAATGAGGTTAATTTGCATATACAAGGTGACAGCATAAATTTTATTAAAACAAGAATCATTTCTGCTTTTCATTCCTGATTTAATCTAAAGAAGTATAATACTGGAGGTCTCGAATTTTCTAAATTTGTCACAGACAATCTATCCAGAAAGTTTTAACCTACATTCAACATTTAAATGCCTTTTATTCAGATTTTAAAACCAGATTTGAGAATGCTTTAACTATGGAAATACCACAGTAGGCAATGAATTCATATGGTCATATTGAAAAAAAAAATGTCACATTACCATAGGAATTAATAAGCACTAACGAAGATCTTAAAGTTTAGAAACGGTTGCCAGCAATTTTGGCTTTAAAAAGTCAAACCTGTTATTTGTCCCGACTTATGGAATATTGTGAAGGAGTTTTTCATTGCTTTTCCTAGAGTGTAGGAGTTTCCGCGCGGTTGCCAATGTCGAAAAAAAAAACTGGGTGCTACTAAAAAAGGAGATTTAAAACTGAACCAGACAAGATTGATACCAAATGTTAAAAATTTGATATTGTAGTGTTAGAGATTCATCCCTCCCATTAAAATAATTTTTTTGTTGTTTAGTTACTTTATTTAACAGTTTTATTTATTAATTAGTTTCAATTTAATTAACATATGCTTTTTAAATTTTAAACACTATATTTCATGACAGTTAGAAATTTAATTGTTTTAAAGTAGGAGTAGTACTACCAGCTGTAAAAAAGAATTTAAGTTCATAAGTTTGCAAAAATTAAATATTAATTAGGGTAGGGCAGAGGTCTACCTTAACCGAAAAACATGGCAAGGGGTCTATGAGACAAAAAAGTTTAGGAACTCTGCATTAGAGAATTCAAAATGCTACTTTTTCCACAATTATTTACCAATCACTTACATTTTTTTAGTGTGCATTATATATAATGTATGTAACAAAATTAGCATCCATTTTTCTGTAAACGGAATACTTTTTTTTAAAAAATTAAAATGTAGGGCATATTGACTTTTCCCCGTTGAATTTTAGCCATGCATATCAACATTTTGTTTTTTTCTTCTCCAAATATAATTAAGTTATAGTAAAACAGATCCTTAAAGCTGTTTAAAACACCCTAAGGAATATGATAAAAATCCAGGTAAAAAATTAATAATTACAAAAGTAGTAAAATTTTTTAAAAAAAATTTTAAATATTAAAATTGTGTTTACAAAACGTGTACAATTTCATCCCATATCATTTCCTTGAGTGTAAACATTCTATGAAATGCTAAAATATAATTTTTAAATACATAAAAAAAAATTTCAAAGGATACGAAGTCCTCTTAATCAAAGTAAAAGAAACAGTTAATAATTCTGTTGATTTTGAGGAAGATATCAATTGGCAGGGCCATGTTTTTTTTTTTAACCGAAGCATTTTGAGCAAGTTTTTTGAACAACACTTTATAATACGGTATTTGAGAATATATTACTTAAAAAAAGGAGCAACACATATGTACCGCAGATTTCAATGTACTAAATGAAAAAAAAAATAACACTTAAGCAACAAAATAAAAAAAAACATAGTGGTTTCATTATATAAAACTTAAGCATCGAAAAGAAAAGTATACATTATAAATTTTCTAATTTAGTTACATATCAAGTTAGTTATTATGTTAGCAAGCAAGAATTATATACAATCTATAACAAAAAAAAGCAAAAAAAAAAAAAAAAAAAAAAAAAACGACGCGCCAAGAAGGAGTTTCCTGATTGTAATGAAATTTCGTACGCAAAGACATTTGTACCGAACATGCAAATGATTAAAATTTGGTGTCCAATGAATGAATAGCGGGAGCTGCAGTGCATCGGAACTGCGTACTTAGCAGGTGTCTATGAGAAGCGATTCTCCATCTGATAGTAAAAATTTCTGTAGCATTGCGATTTAAGATACATTTAAACGACTGAAAAAATACCTCGTCGCAGGATTTGAGCTCATTAGGAGCAACTGTTAGAGCTTGAAAGAGGTCGTATCACATTCGATTGAAAGAGGCAAGTTCGGCAATCGGAGAATCACACACTCGTCATATGGGTCAAAGTGATGCAGTCATTAGAAGATGCTGACAAGACTATGTGGACGATGGCAGATTTCAGCGTCATGATAGTAGCGGTCGACCTAGAACCATAGCAGATTGGGAGGACAGATTGATTGTCATATCAGCAGTCACAGTGCCTGATTCGTCGTAATCAACCATCAGACGTGTGACCCACACACGAGTGTCCACCATGACCATTCACAGACAGCAAGTATACGCTCGTACCGACTTCTACACCACCTGCCACTCACGCCTGCACAATATCGAGCCAGATTACAGTGATACTAGACTCTATCAGGTTGAAATCATGCTGACTTGGACGTAAAGTGTTCAGCGTACTTATGTAATGTTTAGAAGTGATGATACGAATGAACATTATAGAAATACGTTTAAACTGTGATAATACGATTGACACTTAATATTTTTTCTTAACACAGTTTTATTAGTTTGACCTGTATGTATAGAGACGGAATCGTTGAAATATAACAATACGGGACTCATCCGAGGCCTCGTAAACGGAGAAAATAAATACTCTTCAGACCCGTTAATTAATATCGATTCAAGAGCATGACTAATTCCAGCAGCCACTTTATTACGGCTCCAAATATCAAACTCAAGGACAAATCCAACAAGAATATATATAAGTGACAGCTTAAAACACTAAGAAAACACGCTTTTATTGTAGCCGAACTAAAAGAAAAATAAATTATAGTTTAAAGAAAACTAATAAACACGTTTTTATAGTGAATAGAACTAAAAAGTAAAAAAAAAATAATAATCATTCTTAATATAAGAATAAAATGATGAAAGAGAAAATTAATGTCAGTGTGGTAAAAGCGTGGGGTGCTTTGTACTACAGTTTTACACTAACTCAGCATTTCGGAAAAGAAGTAAGAAATTATAAAAATTAATATAGCCCCCTACGCTTTTACCCAATCATACTAATTTTTTCGTTCATCATTTTATTCTTTATTAAGAATTTTTTTTTTACTTTTTAGTTGGAATCACAAAAAAAAAGCGTGCTTTTTAGTTTTTTTTTAAAACTATAATTTTTTTTACTGTGCAATACAATAAAGAGTTTTCTTTGCAATAAAGTTTGTTTTATTTGAAAAATTTTCTGTTTGTGGCTTGTATTGAGTTTTCTTCCAGACAAAACAAAGACAAGCAATTATTTTTGTTAGCTGACGCTTATTCGAAAACATATTCTACGCTCATCCAATTTTTTCTGAAGAAAGCTATTTTAAATGCTTTGAGACCGTTTGTAATAAATTGTTTCGAATTCGACACCGCCTTAGAATATTGTAAATGTTACACCTGGGCAGAGGGAATTTTTTGATTGGACCAGAAATAACTTACTTTGAGTGAGTGAGTGAATATTAACGTCCCGCTGTTTAGCTACACGAGGGCTTTTGGGGACGCGGTCCGCGTCGTTTTGAACCCTGTTCAAGTGACGCGGACGACACCTGAGCTGGCACCCCCCTCTCCTAACTACCACACTCCACCAACGGGAGGACGTTTGAGCTCTCGACAGATTGAACGTGCACCGCTCCCCTACAGGCAGATCTTGAGTGGTACTGGGATTGAACTCATGACATGCTAGCCACGATCCGATGCCTAGACCACTCGGCTACCACGGCCACAACTTACTTTGAGATATTCTATACATAGAGCTGAGATGGCCTAGTTTTATAAAATTATTTTGATGTCAATAAAATAACAACTTTTCTCTCATTTTTCATCGAGATCCTAGCTTAAGTATCTCAGTATAGGTTAAATAAAAAAAAGGCATTTTTGGTTTTTAAACTTGGCATAAAAGTCCTAAAAAAACCGAGCATTCTACCAGTTGTAAGTATTCGGGAACATTATGGAGAATAGTAATAAGAAATTGTCGTCTACATATGGAAAAAAGTATTTGAAGTGAAATACTGAATGCATTGATTTCAATAAAGCCTTTGTAAATGTTATTAAGAGCATTGATCAGAAGTCCACCATGGAAGAAGGCCAAATATTTTAGATACTACTCGGATCCAGTTTCTGTACAGAAGGATTCTGTGGGGGTCTTTTCAACCCATTCTATTAGAAGGCTATGGGGGACGTCCTTTTCAACCCCATCTGCGGAAGGACGTTGGAGCATCTGCACGGCGGCTATTCAACTGTACACGCCGGCAACGAGTCTCATTCTTTGACCCCAAGGGGAAGGATTCAACTTCCAGATTTAGAAAGCAGACTATTGTTTGGCGGGCACAGATTATAAATCGCCCAAAATCTCGGTCGCACACAAAATATCACCCACTGCTACATTATTCTTCGCACTGTTTTCAGTGATAATTGAGTCAAAATTAAAATTCAATAGCTTTCATTTGTGCATACTTTGTGTGTTCACTTCAAGAAATTTATACCCAGAGAATTGAGCACAATATTCAACGATTACTTGTTTGATTTTCTAAAAAGTTAATAATCGTATTGAGAGAGCATTTTTTTATGGGTCATTACCTCAATGTTTGAGAGTGGATGTATTTTTGCATTTCAAGTGCATTCTTATCATCGAATTTCATAGGATTATTAAATTGAATTGTATTAAAGAAAAAAAAGAGATTCTTCAAAGTCAATAGTTTTTACCTTTAACACGAAGGCTATTGGTGAAGGATCTTTTGAACCTCAGTCAAGCTCTCTAAGCTACCACACCAAGCAACCGTTTGAGCCTCGCAGATGTAACATGCATCATCTCCTCCATACGGTGGGTTTTGAAGGGTCTCGAACACGTGACATGCAAGCCACGAGTTCGTGACCCTAACCACTAAGCTATTGTGGCCACTTTTGTTATCATTTATCTGCATTCAACTAATACAATGCATTATTTGTTTCATTTTTGTTGGTTATTCATAATTATTATAAGAGCTCTCAAAGCACGAAGTAAAATACGCGTACAATTTAAAAGCAACATTTCATTTATTAAATTTTAAACCATTATTTGTTTATCCCAAAATCCATTTTCAAAAATTGTATAGGGAATTATTTTTTAATATTTGCTTCTTCACGTAATGATGTTTTAAATCAAATGAATTTAAATAATTTCATAAAAGTTCAAATGTATTAAAAAATTTCAATTTTTTTATACCAACTACTATAACTTTAAGTACTATTCCTATTAAAGTTATTGAAACATCCGTTATACAATACTGGCCACACAAAATGTAACTCCCTGAAGGAAGCATGTGAAATTTATATCATGCGTTGGCGGTGGTAAAATATGCAAATCATTAGCAATAGAGTGGAGACGCACATAACGGGCAACCGTAGTGCCACCCGCAAGTGCTAGATAAGAAGTGAACAGATTGGCAATTTGAAGTACAGCAATTGTTTTTTTGTGTGGTTTTTTTTGCGTAAGCCTCGTGGAAGACATCGAGCGTCTTTTCACCAAGTTTCTGAATTCGACCAAAGAAGAATAGTAGCCCCCTATAAGGATTGCGGTTTATCCTTCAGAGAAATCGGTCAACGCGTGTTGGATGAAACAAACAACTGTGATACTTATCTGTCATCGCTGGATGCAGGAGGAAATGACGGACCGATGGGGCCGATCACACCCACCTCGTTGCACCACTGTCCATGATAATTGGCAGATTGTGCGCATGGCAATGATGGATTGCGCAGCCACATCACGAACCATAGCACAGCAGATTCAGTCTGTTACGCATCATTCAGTGTCCACTCATACAATTTGACGCACCATATAGGCGTTTGCACTTCCAATGGTGGCATGAACGGCTGACATTGACAACGGAATGGAACGACATTGTTTTGACTGACGAATCCCACTTATCCCTGCAACATCACGATGGTTGGATTCGAGTTTGGAGACACCGTGGTGAGAGGCTGCTGAACTGTTGCGTTATGTATCGCCACACTGGTCCTGCACCCGGTATCATGGTTTGGGGTGGTATTGGATTTCATTCTAGTACGCATTACCGGTACACTGAACAGCCAGCGCTACATCTCTGAGGTGTTGGAGCCCGTGGTCCTTCAATACATTCAGCGCTTGTCATCAATCATATTCCAACAGGATAATACGCGACCACATGTGACACGCAATGCTCAAGAGTTCTTTATCCATCAGATTGAATTGCCTCCTTAGCTTGCTTGCTCTCTCGATCTATCGCCAATCGAAAACGTGTGGACCATGCTTGCACAACGACTGTCCCGGGATACACCACCCGCTCCTATACCAGATCATCTTTGGAAATATGTGGAAGCCGCATGGACTACTGTACCCCAAGGACACATCCAAAGTCTCTTTGATTCTATGTCGAGGCGTGTGGCAGTGATTATAGTCAACAATGGCGGTTACACTAACTGTTGATTTTGCCACACGTCAGAAGAGGCTGTAATCTTAATCGTTTGATCTTTGTACAGAATGTTATCTGCCAAATAAATTTCGCTGTGATATTTCTGGTCCTTCTTGGTGTTGTATTTTGTGTGGCCAGCAGTGTATATTTTATTGAGCAGGCTGGGTGGCATGGTTGGTTTGTCGTTGGCTTTCAACACCCATGATTGCGGGTTCAACCTCGGCCCAAGTTGGTGGATTTTCATGATGCAGAAAATTGACAGCGGCCATGTGGTATGATTATATGGCATGTAAAAGATCCCTAGAGTGTCTGTTTGGCTTGGGTGCTCTCGGCAAAATTAAACTCTTAAGTACAGTTTCGCTTCGTCAATAGCTCAGACGCCTACCTCTGGGAAGGAAACTGGGTGTCAAAATTACTTGCGGTAATTAGTATTGGTGCCGTGCTAAAAAGTGAAACCAGGGGAAAGTGAACCAAGTGAACCTGGGGAATGTACTAGGTCTGCAAAGGTTAAAATACTAATACGCGGTCCCATTTGGAAAAAAAATATTGTATTGAAAATTTCCAGCTTTGTCTAAAACGGTAAACACTTCTTTTTCAAACCTTTTTTTACGGCAAAATGAAAATTCAAGGATTTTATTAATAGTTTAACTGATTCAAAAAAACTACCAGCACGGGGACGCCACAGTTAAGTGATTTGAGCTATCCGATTCGTTGAAGAGAGAAATTCTCCTTTAGAATAATAATGAAATACAATTTTCAATGAATCCTTTCTAAGGACTTTTTCTAAAGGTTAGAGAAACTAATCCGGGAACGAAAAACGTTATTCTACATCGTTTTAATTCTGGTTTTAGATCATCTGCTTTTTCTTGGATCTGCGTTTATAATCTATAGAAAAAACTGAAATAGCCCACAAATTATTAAAGCATTGAAAATTAAACTTGGTTGTGCTAAAGTTATAGGAACAAAATACGAAAATAAAACAATAATAAAGATATGAGACTATTACAATAGAACAAAATATGAATAATACTTTTTAATAATATGGCGTATATACTGGTTTTAATATATTGTTCAACCACTGCTTCAATCGTTTAATTTCTTTAAGTATAATTCTCCTCTCTTAATTTAGCTATTGGTCTTCAGTAGAGTGTAGACTCACGCACTTTGGACTATAATCCGGCGTATTGATTCACAACAACAATTACAAATCTATAGAAATGCATGCAGCAGTTTTAACAAAGAAGCAACAAATTATTAAGTAATGTTCAATGGAACATAAATACACAAGAACATTAAAAAAGGCTATTTTATCGAAAACTGGTCAGAAGTGAAATATTTTTAGCTCGAGAAATGGCAGCGAGTTTCCATGAACAACATTGTTTCCCCCCTCAATTGTGTAATGTTGATTAGTTTTCTGGATTTTCAGTTGTTAGGCACATCTGTATCTTGAACTACAATGAATAAAAGAGTTCAATATTACTTAAAAGTAAATCATAGGTTTGCATCTCGCAATGACATTCTTGACCCGACATGTAGCTAGGTATGTGAGATCAAAGTTTTTTCCTAATGGGCTGCATATTGGCGACAAGTCCACAAACGAGAGAGCCATTTCATGGTGGCATCCTCTAGTGGTGGCTTTCGCTAAAAAAATTTGACGCTTAAATTAATTTTAATTCAAACTCTCAGCGGATGCTAAATACTGCCATGATTTAATTTTACAGAGAGAGAAACACAGCCAAATTGAAACTCTAGGGAAATGGCACAGATAATCATATGATATGCGGGCCTACAATTTTCGCATCCAGAAAATCTATCGACTTGAGCCGAGATCGAATCCGCAACCTTAGGCTTAGGAAGCGAGCACACAACCTCGAAATCACTGAACCAAGTCGAAGTTGAAAGTACTCCCACTAGTGTATTTGGAGCGTCTGTTCAGGTGGTCAATTGATCGTGGCTCAAAAGGATGTCTCGTATCAGAGCACAACGTTAATAATTTAAGAATCAATCAAATAATGTACCCTTGCTACTAATAACTTGAATGAGAGAAAAATTCCTACATACTTACGTGAAATTGAAATACTGAGATAATTGTTTGACAATTTCAAAGCTGAAACCTTCTCCGTAATAATGAGAAGCGTTCATTTTCTTCACATCTTGGAATGGAAGCGACTGAAATAGAAAAAAGTATTTTTTTAAACAAAAAAAAACGTTCTTTTTTGCTTTATTTCATGTATTAATGTTCAGATTCTCACAAGTTTAATCTAATATTGCTTGTTTCAAGTTAAGAAATCAATTTTTGTACCCCTATATTCCAAAATCACAATAGCTTTATGATTTCCAATTCTCTTTCACCGATATTTTAACTTAATGATTTCATCCTTTATTGAAAAGTGAGTACTGTATTTGATAGTACTTAAGGCAGTGAGTGAATATTAAAGTCGCACTATTCAGATACTCTAAGGCTTTGGGCGACGTAAATTTGAACCCTGGTCAAGGGATGAGGACAGCACCTGAGATTAGAGAAAACTAATTCAATTGAATTCATCTAATAACAGCCCCTATTTTCAGTTGAATACAGATTTCATTGACGTCATCAAAAATATTGTGTTTCTACAAAAGGGCAGCAAAAATGCTATTAAAAGTAAAATTCAAAGTATGATCTTTTCAAGCAACTTAGCCAATTGAAACTTACCTTCAGGCTGGCTATTCGGAGCTTCTTTTGGTACAAATTCATTCCTTTCAGGCGAGTCCCCTGAGAAATAAAAAATGACGAAAGTTCAAAAGCAAGGCTATGAGCGACAGTCATTTGGAACCGAAATCAAATGATAAGACTTCTACTAGTTTCTACACCTCGCCAACGGGAGATTTAACATGCATCAGCCTTTTCTACACGGTGGGTCTTCAGTGGCACCAGGACTCAAACCCGTGACTCAACAATGTCGGCCACGAGTTTGTGGCCATGACAACTGGTTAACTGTACAAATACAAAGGCTTAGGTCTAGATGAAATATAATGACGTATTTATTTAAGGATTAATAAGATTTCATTGGCTAAATCAAAAGCACATTTAAGACTTCATCCGAACCTGTCATTAAGAACCTGATTCTGTAAAATGTTACTGGCCTATAATATCGTTCAGAAAACAACGTTTCTGTAAGATTCTGAAAAGCAGAAATACTAAAATCAATCTTTAAAAATCAAGTGTACATTGACAAATACAGTGGCCCAGGTCATTGGTAATGGGATTATTACCTCGTTTTGAAATGTCTAGTATGAATAAACAAGTCACATTGGGAATAACAATTATGGATGAAAAAATTCTTACTTAAATATTAAATATTTTAGAAAAGCTCTAAATTACTCAATTACTAAATTAGCTTAAATTACTTAATTGAAATTTTCATGATGTGAATCTCCTCTTTTACCGCTTTCAAATAAACATTGGATTTCATTTATTTTCTTACTAGTTTAATATTTAAAAAAACTACTAACGGAGTTGGAAAAGTTATATTCTAAACTTAATAGAAAAAAAACTCAACTAAATTTTATTCACAACCGATTCAAGTGAAATCAATTTCTCTCAATTGACGCTATACGATGGCATATGTAATTCTAAGTTCTGAGTAAGTTTGCAGCGATTTTATAGAAAAATTTTTTAGTTTTCCTCGATCGAAAGATTGTGTATTCAAGTCCAACTCCAAAAAAGGGAAAAAGACGGAAATTTTTTTAAAAAAAATTTCCGTCTTTTTTAATTAATTTTAATTTTGATTATTTATAAGTTTTTTTCGGTTTTCATTCTCAGATTTTATTTAGACCAAATAACAGAAATTCTCGTTTTGTATGTGTTTAAATAAAATGTGAAATCTTTATTTGGGATACTCAAGGATTTTAAACATTTCCGTTCACTGTTTGGTAAAAAATAATTCTAGAACTGTCGGAAACTTAGCAGATCGTCTAGACCAGGGGTCTCCAAACTACGGCCCGAGGGCCACATCCGGCCCGCGGACAGATTTTGTCCGGCCCGCGGAGAGCTAGCATACTTGAAAACTCCTTTTAGAGAACATATTTTTTATAGCAAATTAAATTTAGTTTACTGAAGTATTCTAATTTTATGTTGAATAATTATTAATATGACATCTACATTGATATGGTCATGGGCTAACTACTCATAACATTGTTGTAGGCTTATTGTTATTGTTTTTGTGATAAGTTGGATAAAGAAACACAGAATTGTAATGAGTAAAGACATGTATAATATGCAGAAAATTTAACTTCAGTTTATAATAAATAACAAATTATTGAAATGAATCCAACTAACATTTTATACATTTTAAATAAAAACATAACTTATAACAAGCATAATGACATATGAAATACTAATTAGATTTATGTAATTGAGATTTTCCACTGACAATAGTTTGTAGTTGTGGACTAATTTTACTTGTACCAATTATTAAAAGAGATTTAAGATGCTCATCAGTTAATTTTGATCTGTAAACATTTTTTATGTACTTCATTTTTGAGAAGGTCTTCTCACACAAATAAGTAGTACCAAAAACAGAAAACAGCCCACGAACAAATTTATGCAAATTATCAAATTGTGTCAGTGGAAGACTCTTATAAAATTCCAACAAAGATGAGTTTTAATATTTGTTCTTAATTATATTACTGCACTGTAGATCAATCATTTCCATTTGAAGTTCCGGGGCTAGGATTTCAATGTCAGTATCAAAAGGATTCTGAAAAATCTTAATTTGATTCGCAATGACATCAAAGTCCGAGAAACGAGTATCAAAATTTATTTTCAAAGCACTCAAAGTTTCGATTGCAAAATCGATAGGAAACTCAGTCTCAGTGGTGTGGCTGAATATTTCACATGTTTTAAAATGTGAAAAACATTTACTTCGTAGTTGTGATTGAAACAGTATCAATTTCTTCTGGAATGATTTGATATTAGTGTATAAATCAGGAAGATGCTGGTTTTCTCCTTGCAATCTCAAATTCAGTTCGTTCACATGTTTTGTCAAATCAACAAAGAATACTAACTTCCACAGCCATGCGTTGTTTTGTAATTCAGTAAGAGGGCGATGCTTTTCATTCAAAAAAATTTCGATCACTGCTCGAAGTTCAAAAAAGCGCTGAAGGACTTTCCCACAACTTAGCCAACGTACGGCAGTATGATAAGGTAAGTCATTTTCTCCAATCTCTTCAATAAACTGTCGGAATTTTCGGTGATTCAGCCCAAAAGATCTGATAAAATTAACAGTTGATATGACTGGTTTCAGAACTTCAGACATATCCAAACATTTTCCGCACAAAGACTGTTGATGAATGATACAATGTAAGACTAATGGTTTTGAACCACCGTCATTTTCTACAGCCTTTGACACAAGAGCGACCACTCCTTTATCTTTCCCACTCATGTTTTTGCCTCCATCAGTTGTAATACATTTCAAGTTTTTCCATCGAAGGTTCTTTTGATTAATGGCCATTTCAACTCCTTTAAAAATATCTCTACCAGTAGTTGTGCCATGAATACTATGCATATCAAGAAGTTCTTCATGCACTTCATAGCTTTTATCTACTCCTCGAATATAAATCAACACTGAGCAGTATCTGACACATCCGTTGACTCATCCAAGGCCAAAGAAAACCACTCAACATGTCCATTTTTGTCGAACAGTTGAGAGGATATATTTTCAGCGATGTTTTCTACCCTTCGAGCCACAGTGTTTGCTGACACATACTGACAGTTTTTAATAAATTTACCTTTTCAGGGCACATTTCTTCGGCTACTGCAATTATGCATTATTTGATCATTTCTCCATTGGTGAATGGTTTTCCACGTTTTGCAATTTCAAGAGCCACACGAAAGTTGGCACGAGTTGCAGCCTCTTGTTCAGTTTTGAGTTTTGTAAATGAAGATTGCTGCGATTTCAATCCGCGCTTCATAGCTTCGAATTTTTCTGTCCGCAAACTTCCTGTATATTTTGAGTAATTTTGAAAATGTTTTGTTTCATAATGACGTTTAATGTTATATTCCTTGAGAACGGCTATGCTTTCATTGCAAATCAAACATAGCGCCTTGTTACTGGACTCAATTACGAAATACTGAATGTTCCACTGATCTTTGAATTTTCTGCATTCACTATAAATTTTTCGCTTCTTTTCCATACTACTAAATCACACACAAAAGCAACAATTCAAATCAAAATACTGTTACAAAGATGTCTTAAACTTAAACACGCACAAACACGTTTTAAGTAGGTACGCACTATTTTATTTCACAACAGTGTCATAGGAACTGACTTGTGGTTGCGCCACTAGTCTTCTTATATATTCCAATTACTGCCATCTAGAAGTGAGTGGAAGACACCAGAACTTTCTCGAACCAACGAGATTATTCTGTACGTGCTATTAGCGCCATCTGTTAGCGATAGAAGGTACTACCTATTTCCGCTTGTGTCCACCAGATGTCGTGTCACGTTACTCCTCATGGCTCGTACTCTACGACTAATCTAGAAATTACAGATAATGACAGGAAAATTAATAATATGCCGTGTTGCCGTTTTGCGGACTTTAGTCCGATATTTGCAGCCTTTTTTAAACGTTGCGTACTTTTTCGGACTTTTTTTCATCAGTGGACTATTTCACTTTTTACCACCGGCAACAATGATAATATGGTTTTGGCCCTCGGAACTTACTGGAGTAATCAGTATGGCCCTAAGGCTGGAAAGTTTGGAGACCCCTGCTCTAGATCATAAGTTCTCAACGTGGGTGGTAACGCCCCCTTGTGGGCGTTGGAGGTTTTCAAGGGGGCAGTAAAAGACCCAAAGAAATATAGGGGGCGTTGAGATGACACGGAGGGGTTTGGGCAGATTAACCAAAAAAGATTTAAAAAAACACGCTGATTTACTAACAAAAGTAACCTTTAATACTGTTTACTTATGTTGATTGTATATATTTAAATCATTTTTATGTCACATGCGTACGAAAATTGACATATTTCGGTAGTTCGGGAAGTGGATGAAAAATGTAAGGATTACATTACATTCAGACCTGCATTAAATTGAATGATATAGTGCTTTTTAATTTCTGTAGTGCACGGGTTATCTTTGTTTGTGAAGAGTAGGAAAAATGTTTAGTCCACTGCATTTCATTATGTATATTATCCAAGTAACATAATAAAATACGTTAACCAGAAATTAACGTGATTCTTTAAAGGCTGAAACTGTCGATTTATATTTATTTTGAAAGCAATAGTTTATTATGAATTACTTCGTATCATCACAACCCCTACCAGTCTTTATAATAGGTAAGCTAAAACTTATATTCCACTCTTTTAAATGAAGAAATTCAGTAGCGTTTCAATTCCTACCTATAATATCCTACCTATGACTATAATATTACACACATTTAAATATATTTGTACCTATAACTATTTCAGATTCGCAAGTAAAAAATTGGGGCTTTAGAGAAAAAAACTAAATTAAAAAATATATTCTATTGTAATAGGATATTTTTTAAAACTTGACTCTTGTTTTCACCATGTAAAATGTACTCTCTTATTTTTCTAGAGTGTGAGGGGGCGGTATCGAAATATTTACTAGAAAAGGGGGCGCCAATTCAAAAAAGGTTGGGAACCTATGCTCTAGATCCGGGTTGGGCATTTAGTCGATCGCGATCTACCGGTGGACCGCCTAGATATTTTAGAGTGACCGCCTTCACTAAGACCTAATAATCATTTCATCATACGAAGGTCTGGAAATATTTTTAAAATATGGAGGGAAAAAAAGTCGAGAAACAGAAAAAAAAAAGTTTGCTAAATAGAAATTGTGTTTCGCTCTGTTTGGAGGTTATTTTTTGAAGAAAATCGTAAAATTTTCTTAATTCCAGGAAAAAGTTCGCTATATAGAGAAATTCGCAAAGTGAGTGAGAGCGAATGTTAGCGTCACACTTTTCAGCTACATGAGGGGTTTTGGTGACGGACCTCGTAATTTTGAACCATGGTCAAGTGACGAGGACGACACCCGATCTGGCACCCCCTCTCCTAATCACCACACCAACGGGAGGACATTTGAGCTCACGACAGATTTAACATGCATCGCTCCCATACACGGGGGTCTTCAGCGCCACTGGGCTCGAACTCATGAGACGCCAGCCACGAGTCCGTTACCTTGGCCACTAGGCTACCATAGCCACAAGTGAAATTCACAAAATAGAGGTTCGGCTGTATTGTATGCCTTCTTTTAGCTCACTACAACTACGCCATCGGGTGGACCGCAACACCTTAAAAAAATTAGAAGTAGCCCGTACCCTGGAAAAGTATGCCCATCCTTGCTCTAGATGATAGAAAATCCCACGAAAACCCGTTGGCTTCAAGGATCTTTTAATCGGATCCAAATAAATCACGCGGATGCCAAGTCGTGGGGCCACTAATGGGGAAATGCTAACGCATGTTCAATAAATCGTAGCTCAAAAAGTCCTCAGGTTTAGTTTGGAAAGTGGCTTGCAAGCTCAAATGTCATCTTCTTCAGATTTAGGAGGTCCTTCGCTAATAGCCCGTGTAAATGTGAAAAAAATTAAATCAAATAAAAGACATTGAAATCGTCTTGATTATTTTTATTTCATACACTTTGTGAAAAAAGATACAAATAGGAATTAAACCCAATGAATAACTGGCTTTGTTTTCCGGAAATGTACATAAGTGAAATATTTCACTTCATATTCGTGGTGAAAATTTCAATTAGGATTCCATAAGGGTAACATTAAGAGCAGTCAGTAGGCCGAAAATCTTCAGGTTGTCGATTTTGACATTCTGATATTTCTAAAATATTCAATTCATGACCTTTCCAGTGATATAATATATATGCTAATTTATGAATGAGAAGTATGTCGAAATGACTTTGAAAAAATAATCAGCTGTTTTGCCACGCCCCTTTTGACAGATAATAGTGTAAATATTAGCCTTTTAAATCTGGGAAGTTGTTGTAAAGACAGTATATTTTTTCATTTAATTATACATAATTAACTGTAGATTAACTGCCAGTTTAACTGTCGGTTTGCTTACCTACTTTTGGAGGGAAGTTTCTAAATTCTATAAAATCATGTAATTTTAATTTGAGATATGGAACTGAGTAGATATTTTGTATTTTGTTGGAAAAGGTGTTTCCTTCAAAAGTTTAGCCATATTTTTAGAAGATACTAATTTTAAATCCTTCAAAACTTGTTTATAAGAACTCTAATAAAAACATAGTAAGAAGCTATTTGCAAATATGATAATAATAAAAATATTTTTAGATGCTTGAATATCGAACATTGCATAAAGGAGGCCACACGCCATTTAATGGTGCACTTATTGCAACCAACATAGATACTGGACAGGTAATAGTTGTTAAATTACTAAAAATGTAAAAACTTGCTTTTTCATCAAAATAGTGAAAAAATTCATATCAACTAGTTTTAAACTGGGAAATTGAAGAGGAATCAAGACTATTTCACCTTTAATTACATTTTGAATAATAACTAATACCTCCTTTTTCTGAAGGTAAGATATATTGTATGGATGTACTCTATGTTCCTTATATATATATATATATATATATATATATGAAGTGACATTTTTGAAATATTTTCAAATCATTTAAATATAAAGCAAATATATAACAAAAAATGACAATTTTCAAAAAATTCCTAATGATTTTACGTCAAAGTATGTTTTGAAAATGATCACTTCAGTCTAAATATAAATGTTTATTTATTGTACAAACAGTTTTTAAGCCTTAATATTCCAGAGTTTTTCAATAAAAGTTACTTGATTATAACTTGGATGTGGAATATTTTTTTTGTCATTGCAAGAAGCTTGGTACTTACTTAAAAGTACATAAATTTCATGTTTAAAAACATAAAATCAGTTTTATTTTGGCTGTTTTAGAAATCATTTGTCCAGTTTAAAAAAACTTTTGAAATTTAAAAGTTTAGAAACTGTGTTTGCATGTTACATACAAAATCTTAATGAAAACCTTAGAAATGTCATAAAATTATGTATTCCAAAATGCAATAAAAATTCATAACAAACCCATATTGGTATATTTTCCACGTTATATTTGTATATTTTATATTTTACATATTGCCATATTGGTATATTTTACACAACTTTGATATCTGTATTGCATCAAAGCTAAAATTCTTCAAAAATTGATACAGAATTTTAGAAAATCCATGTAAATATTACAAAATATCTCTCTAAACAGAAACTGAAGAATGCTATATATGTATTTTCTGGGCATTTAAGACATTTTTTTTACTTAAAACAAATTTAGAAGATGCTAATGTTAAAAAAATGGGACAAATACATGTTGTAATTTCTAATTTTTGTGATGCAGTGACACTTTATAGTAAAAATGCAATTTTCTCAAAATGATGTTTATAAAACTACATGAATCTTTTTCTCAGTCTGTTGAATGAATGTATTGAAAAAGTTTCTTTCATGCATGCATAGGTAACTATAGACACTAAAGTGAGCCTTTTGAAATTTTCCTAAAATATTTTGCCACAGAACAGCGATCGTTAAAAAAAAATGACAATTTTCAAAAATTTCATAGTGATACTTTTACGTTGCATGATTTTGAAAAACCTTAAAAATATATTTTAAAAATCTCACTTCAGTATAAATATAAAAGTCTGATTGATACACAGACCAAACTTGAAGTCTTTATATTCTGAGAAAAAGGTACACATAGGTATATCGATGATATTCTGATATGCGATGATTCTTGTCGTTGCCTGTAAATCTTATTATATACATATAAATACATAAATTTCATGTTTAAAAACATAAAAACAGTTTTAATTTGGCTGTTTTACATATTCCCAATTGCACACCAAAGCCATAATTATGCATTTTTATAATACATTTCGGATTATTTATGATCAACTTTGATATTTGTAAGTATCAAATTTAAAAATTCTTCAAAAATTGATACAGAGTTTGAAAAATTTGATTTAAATGATACAAAATATCTCGTTAGACAAAAGCTGAAAAATGCTAGGTATGTATTTTCTGGGCAATTTGAGTTAAATAGGAAACAAAAAAGTCTTAAAATAAATATAGAAGAAGCTAATGTTTAATAAAATGGGACAAATACATGTTGCAATTCATAATTTTTGTGATGAAATGGCATTTCATTTTAAAAATACATTTTTCTCAAAATGCTGCTTTTCAAACTGCGTGTACCTTTTTCTCAAAACCTTCTGAAAGGATGCTCATGAAATTTCAATGTAACATAACTGATATGTAACTATATATACTGGAGTGAGCTTTTATTCATATTCCCAAAATAATTTTTTAAAAGTCAGTTATCGTGAAAAAAAATGACAATTTTCAAAAAATTTACAGTGATACTTTTACGTTGCATGATTTTGAAAAAAACTGGACAATATATTTAAAAAAGCTCAGTTCAGTATAAATATAAAAGTCTAATTAATATACAGAGAAAATTTTAAGTCTTTATGCTTAACAGTTTCTGAGAAAAAGGTACATAAAAAAGCTCAATTTAACATTAGTGGTATAGGGGGTACCGACTACTCTTAATTGGCATTTTTCTACAGTATAACAGGGCATATTAATAAATGAGCCTTAACCTATGAAGCCTTAATTTCTCTCAATGAGTATACTAAATTATTCTAATAATATAAAAGTCATTTTTTTTATATTTAGTCTTACCAGTTTTTTAAATATAGTTCCTCTTTCAAAAAAAAAAAAAAAATGGTTGATATATTTTTTTTAAATCTGTTGTAAGATTTATTTTATTTACGCAAATTAGCCATGCATTTTTGAAAGCTTTTTGTATTTTATCTTCTTAAAAATGCACTTTGAAAGAAAAATCAAATAGAAATGTATATTATTAATTCAGTTGAATGTATCAATCAATATTAAATTTCATAATACATTTTACATGCATAGTAAATATTTATTAGGTTTTCTAGCAAAATTCATTGTAACTATATGTTTGCAAATATTCCCTGAATTCCAAATTTCTTTATAAATATATTAGTAAAAAATTTAAACACTAATATATATCATAATATGAAATGAGTTGGGAAGATAAGGAAAAGATAAGAGAACTCTTACCATGGTCTCCTGCGTGTGTTGTGGTTACCAATGTGGTTGGTCACTGTGAGAAAACCTGTTATTAGTCTCCACATCATTTGGATTGCTTAGTAACGGCGCTTTTTTTCTGGCAAAGGGACAACAGTTGATTGTTTCATTCATCTTTCACTTGAATGCAAGTTCCAGAGAATTTTTGTAGAAATTATGTCGAAATTAAACTTTATATATAGGATTTCACTTCCAGTATTGACTTGTATTACTTCTATTTTAAATAGGTAAATGTTAAAAAAATATTAATAAAAAAAAATATTAGAATTTCATAGAATATTTAAAATATTCTATGAAAGTGAAAATAAAAAAAAGTCTCTTCCCACTTGACTCTTTCACATCAACTAAAAATTAGGCTTATATCCTTTACTTGTATCTCAATATTAGCTAATTGAGTTGGACAAAAAGTGTATCTTTCGTGTTAGTGATTTGTATTTTTTAACAAAGGAAAAAAGTCCTATTTCTACAGCAACATATGTGTTTTGGGAAAAATATTGCTGAATAATTTCTTGATCTTCCTTCTACAGCACATCAGTCAATTGAAATCCTGGCATTTCCTTTCATATTTTAAAATTTGAATTATTTGTTAGATAATTCGACTGAGCTTAGCAGGGCCCGAGTCATTATATGAAAGAAATTTTCTCTTAGATCTTGAAACAGGATCAACACCAAATGAAATAGGAATTTTTCAGAAGAAAAGACAGACTTTTAAATTCTTAAACACAGGCTTTTTACATTTTTACCCACTATCCATTGGTTGACTGCTTATTAACGAGGTTGTTATTCTTCATTGCAGCATGAGACGATTATTTTATTACGGTCAATCTGACTGATTGATCGTGCAGCGGCAATCATAAAATAGAAGTAAAATGAAGGCTTTTATACAACTATTACATTGTTTAACAGTGATGGGATTGATTCCTGCAACAAAAGAGACTGAGACTAAGAGACCAAATGACTGCTTGACATCATCACGATTCTAAAAAGGTGCCTTAACACATAAAAAATGTAAAATACAAAAAGGATTTTTTTCTTATACTGTGTGTTTTGCACGTCAACAATAAAAAAATACCCGAGTTAGAAATTAGAGTTAACAATTATATATTGGTTAAAAAAATAGAATTATATTAATGAAGACATCCACTTGACTCACTGTTTTTGTTGACGCCTTTACATACACAAATCACTGTCCTCACCCCCCAAAGGAATAGAAAAGATGACTTAACACGGCTTGAATAAAAAAAAATCACGGAACAATGCTACTCTCACCACTGCTTTTTAAAAAGACACGAAGATCGAAGGAATATCACACTTGTTTGTATGGGACTAAAATAATTTGGAATCAATTTGTATCAAGAATACCACCTACGTGAACTACAAACTCTGCACAAAATTGTTTTCTACAAATTAAGGAAGAGTACCAGATATCTCAGTTCAATTCAGATCCTCGTGCCTATCGATAATATCTGCTACTTCGGTAAGCAAATTTCTTCACAATCAAGGACTATGCAACGTTTGATTTTGAATTATAGCGTATTTTGAAGAGGGCTAGAGGGCTATTAATTACGGAGTCGCAATTTTGAGCTACGCTCGAGTGACGACACCTGAGCTGGCACCTCCTCTCCAAACTTCCACGCTACACGAAAGGGGGGGGGATTGATTTAACGAGCATCAGACACAGCGGATCTTCAGTGGCACTAGATTTCGAGTCCCCGATCTCGCGACCCTGATCATTTAGCCACAAGGGCTATGCTTGATGAAACTTGTGTCTTAACTGATGACCCAGAAGTTCTCTCTTAAATAGGACCAGAGACCTGATTTTTACAGACGAGCCCCAGTTTACTTAAGAAAGCGATTAGGGTTGTATGAACAAGGTTGTATTAGAACAAGGTACCAGAAAGCTACAAACTGCCTATTTATGTAGGAGATATAAACTCACTGTTTGGGGTTTGTGCGTGTCCCATATATACTCTACGGAGGAACTCTGTCAAGTATCGGGACGAGATCCCTTTGTCCGCTATGTCACACTATTGATTTCAATATATGATAACGTCACTGATTTTATCACTGATGAATTCATCCAAATGGAAGCCTTTTCTTTCTGAGGTACTCAAGTTTATGTTCGACACGCATATACTTCTCTCTCTCTGCCCGTACTCGATTAGACTCTCAGATGTAAAACGCATAGAAATACCAACGAAATTTTTTTTAACTGTGTGAATACTGTATAGGATTTAAATAGCAATAAATTTAAGAGCCTCTCGAGTGAATCACTAAAGCAAACTGCATTCATTAAAGAATATCTGAAGTCACACACACACACACACACACACACACACACACACACACACACACACACACACACACTCAAAGGCCATACAAACAAGGTTTAATTTGAGGTAGGCCGCAAATAAAAATCAATATTCATAGAAACATGCATACATTTTGAATAATACATTATAAAAAACAAATAAAAGAACAAGAAAAACTGAATGTTTATGTCCTGACAATTGACATCTCTTCTCTGTTACTATCTTTCCTATTTTGGGAGAAATTTTGCTATTTTATTATATATTATTGAGTGCCGGTAAACTGGCCGTTCATTGTGGACCTTATGCGTTTGATATCTCTGATCTAAAGGGTCAAGGTTTGGAGCTCGTTTACTGTATCGTAATCCAACACAGCATCTTTGAGACATACAAGTGGTTACCTTCCTGAGAAGCCATTCAAATTAAAAATTGCTTCGCATATAGAGGGCATTTCAGTTTCGACAACGAAGTTCAGTTAATGTCACCAATGTATCCTAAGCAAATTTTAAAAACCCATTCATTCACAACAAAATGAATAATAAATTTAATCTAATTCAATTAATTTATTAAATTAATAAAATTAATGCAATAATTAAAAAAATTATTTTAAATTCTGCTCGATGTTAAAATTCTATAACTTATGAGAAATTCTTCCAAATTCCATGCATTTGTTTTCGACGTCAAAACTGATCGCCCTTTAGCTTTCGACAAAGAGAGGTGTCTTGTTCTCACAAGTGTCTCTTAATTGAAAATGTAGAACAATTGAAAGCACCTACTCTTAGAAAGCTTTTTTTGAAAACAATTCAGAATAATTATCCGACTTTGTCAACCTTCAAACATTTTCTCTTCTAAATAATCACCTTGTCTACAATTCCGAATCTATTATTATCTTCCGTTCGTCGAAGTAGAAAATTAAAAAAGAAAGAAAACAAAGAAAGATGTAAAAAACAAAAAAGTTATATATTTAAGGAATGTTTCTTTCAAACAGTATTTTTTTGATGAATTATCTGCTTCATAAATTCACAGTGGAATGGAATGTAATAAAATTAAATATTTAAAAATATACACAAAGTTAAAACGAAAAACCAAAGTATAAATTAAGATACATGTAATGCGTCCTATTGATTGAAAATAACGTATACCTGGAATTGAATGAAACTTCGATTGGCATTACTTTAAGTGACCTGATTTCAGTTGAATTATTTATGATCATCACACTTGGAAGCAATACAAAGGCTATTGTATTGCTTCCTCCTAAATGCTCGTCATTTTAAACCAAGTAACGAGGGCGAAACCTGAGTTGACACCTCACTCTTCACACTTGACCAATATGAATAACTTGTAAATAAACAGTTCGCAGATAAAAATTCAAACTGAAATATTTACATCTCAGATCAGTTTCCTCAGAATTCCATTTCCTGTTCTTGGTTAATGTTTTCCATTTTGTCATCTGAATTGTTTTCAAGTCAGTCCACCGAAGTCCCTCTTATTAGGGGAGTCAAGATCTTTTTCTCATCCAATCTTATTAAGTGTCCTGCCCATTTAACCTTCTGTTTTGCTATAAATATCTGGTTTTATAAACAGTTTTTAAATTTCTGTGTTGGTTTACCAATAATTATCCACCAAAAATGCTTCTTATAATTCTTCTTTCAAGAATCTTTCTCGATATGTGTTTCAGCATCGCGTATAAAGGCGATTTGAATACAACTTTTGTAAATGAGAGTAGTTTGGTTTTTCTGCAGAAGAAATTCGATATTTTTCTAATCCTAAAAGCATCTGCGAGCAGATATGACTCTGTAACGAACCTCTAGCAAGATGTAGCTCATTTCAGAGCCTAAAAACATTTGAAGCTACTGATAGTTTCAAACCTGTATGGTATTTCAAAATAAGGATTATTAAAACTGGTCTTATATTTGCTTTTATTCTGGTTAACAAAAAGGGGCATCATGAGTGGATGAGGACAGCGCAAAGCTTTGGGTGCCCTTTATTGGAAACTAGAATGATATGGCATTGTATTTTTTATCACTGTATTAGCCGATCGACTTTTGCTCATTTTATTGACGTTTTGGTTGTTTGTTGTTTTTTGTTGCTTTATTCTGTAAATAGTTTCATTGTCTTCTTTGCTATTTTAACTAGTTAATTTGTATTTTAATTTTTTCTAATCATCCACTTTTTCCATTCTTCATATGAAAAATGTTTTCTTCAAAGGCGGTTAAAATCAGTGTTCTTAGAAGAGATTTCAACTGTTCATTTTGTCATCAAGTCTTTACTCTGTTTGAAAGGCATTAGAGAATAAGAATAAGTATTCTCCTTATGAGTATGAGTCGTAACAGATACTTTCAATAAGTTGGCATATTTCTAATTTCTTTTGAAAAAAATGGAATTTAAATTTAGGTGAATTAGTTTACATCTTATACATAAATTAAGGCTATATTTCTCTAAAATTTCATGCTTCTATTTTTCTTCAAGCAAAGCAAAATAGAAGATATTTTAATGAAATTAGCGTAATTTCTTATATTTGTCTTTTTCAGTTCTTCTTATTTTAATATAAAATCAATTAATATTCACTAAATAAATTAATTCCTGATTAAACCGAGCTTTAAAAAAAATATTCATTCGAGAGAATCACGATAATAAATAGTATTTTGGCCTACAGATGGCACTAGCATGTATTCCAAACTTTTTTTTACAATGGGCTGCAGATAGATATTTACTATTGCAGACATTCTCCGTGAGCGTTTTTTAGTGCGGCTTCATAGTGGTAGAATACCGATCGTCCCAGTTTCCTCACCAGAATTTCAGCTCTGAACAGGAGCCGAGAGAACCGAAGCCAAAAGGCTCTCTAGAGATCTTTAACATGCCACATCATCAGACCACATGGACGCTGTGGATTTTTTGCATCATGAAAATCCACCAACGTTGGCTGAGGTGGAATCCGAAACCTTGGGCGTACAGAACCAGTGACAAACCAACTGAGCCCCCCACCCGGTGCATTCAAAACTTTCTGTGTGCATTTCCGTGGTCCCAATTGATTTCTGAGGCATCTTCTTGTTTCAACCTTGAGAGAGTATTTAAGGAGGGCGTATTTAAGTGATTCCGAGGTTCAAGTGACAACAACAAATGAAAAATTTCTGCACAGGTTTATTAAAAATTGTTTCTCTAGTGTTACTGTTTGAATCTTTGAAGAGCGAGATCGAATAAAAGACTAGCTAGTGCCTCTTCCTGTCTGAGTCCATTTAAAATGTGAGTATATATATATATATATATGTGTGTGTGTGTGTGTGTGTGTATGCAATAATTCCTTTTTATTCCATCTTAACCTTCTTCAGGACTATTATAAATTAATATTAGCGGGATAATCGTAACGTATCTCTTAAAAATTTAAACTTCAATGCTTATTTAAAGTAAACTTACATAAGATATTCTAGCACGATATCTTTCCATTAATCCACGAAAGTCGAATGAGTTCGGAACTTTCGTTTGTCGCTTCGTATAAAAAGCTCGAGGTACCCTAGAAAACTCTCTGCCCGCTTCTTGTCCTCGTATTGTAGTACGCGCGCTTGTCTGATTTGTGCTTTTCATGTCTATATTTATGTTTGTGTGTGTCTAGATGTACAATAAACTGGATTAACCACCGACAAAAGACTGTCTCATCAATGCAAATGCAACTACAAAAATAATTATATATGATCCTCGTTACATAAATCCATACCACTCCCTACGTCTTGTCAAGAGTCGTTTGGATTAGGCCCACACACATTTCCAACAGGGAATGCCACCATTTACCTCCGTGTAGCATTTGTACTCGCACGCGACAAGGCATTTCCAATACTTACTATTGGACACAATTATGTCCTTTTAAACAAAACTCATTGCACCCTCATATATATATATACTAGCTGTTACCCGCCCGCTTCGCTGGGTATTTCATGATGTTTTATAAATTTTTACTGCTTATATATATGTATAAATTATTGATATCTAAGCATTAAGAATTCGATTGTATTGAAAAATATACTTATACCTTTAACTGTCACAAAAAAAAGGGCAGAACTCATCTAATTTGTATTTTCTAAAAATCTCTAAAATTGAAGCATAGAATGATGTTTGCTCTTTCGTAACTCAAAAACCAAGTGGATTCCCGCAAAATCAATTTTCGGTGGATCTCTACTCCGTAAATTGAACATGCAAGCCAAATTTCAAGTCTAAATCTAACAGAAAAAGCAAAAGTTTTAATATAAATATCCCCGTAATCCCGTTAAGAGCCGTTTTACAAAATTACTGCTCTTAGCGGATTTCAATTCAACAAAAGAAAAATGGAAACCAAATTTCATTATTATGGTCCTTGTAGCTCGAAAAAAGTAATTTTTTTTGTCAATACGTCCCAGTAACCCCCTGCAACCCCCCAGAACTTGATTTGCTTAAAATTTATTCTTAGTGGATCCCTATTCAACAAAAGAAACATGCTTAACATATTTCAAGTATATGGGTCTAACAATTAAAAACAGGAATTTTTTTCTGTAACTCCTCTTGACCACTCACAAACATCTTTAGGGGTCAATTTTCATTTTACTCTTTGTTAGAGGAACTCTATTTCATGAAAGGAACATGCCTAACAATTTTCAAGCAGGATGATCAAGTAGTTTAAAAATGGAAATATTTATCGATTACGCCTCTTAATCTCCCGAAATTAAACTTGGTAGTTGATATTCGCGAAACCCATTTTGTAGCGGTTCTCTACTTTACGAAAGGAATCTGCTTATCAAATTTCAAGACTGTACGTCTAACAGTTTAAAAATGGGGATAATTGTCTATAACGCCCCTTGATCCCCCGCAACGCCACTTCTGGGTCTGATTTCACAAAACCCATTTTGTAGGAGAATTGCACTCTATGAAAGGAATCTGCTTAGCAAAATTTGAAGACTGTGCGTCCAATTAATTAAAAATGCAAAAAAATTATCAATAACGCCCCTTGAACCCCCCGCAACACCACCTAGGGGATCGATTTTCACAAAACACATTCTGCAGTGTATTTCAATCCTATGAGAGGAATCTGCTAACCAAATTTCAAGACTGTGAGTCTAATAGTTTAAAAAAAGAAATAATTATTTATATCTGCCCTTAACCCCTCCGCAACACCCCTTGGGGGTCAATTTTCTCCAAACCCGTTTTGTAGCGGATATTTACTCCATGAAAGAAACATTCCTACCAATTTTCAAGCAGGTAGGTCAAATAGTTTAAAAACGAAAATATTTATCTCTTACGCCACTTATACCCCTGCAACGCCACTTAGAGGTCTGTTTTCACAAAACCTTCTTATAGTTGATCTCTACTCTATGAAAGAAATCTCTTTATCAAATATAAAGACTGTGCGTCTAATAGTTTAAAAATGGAAGTAATTATCTATAACGCCCCTTAAGTCATCTCAACGCCACTTGGGGGCAATTTTCACGAAACCCATTTTGTAGCTGATATTTACTCCAGGAAAGAAACTTACCTACCAATTTTCAAGCAGGTAGGTGAGGTAGTTTAAAAACGGATATATTTATCTATTACGCCCCTTAATCCCTCGCAACGCCACTTAGAAGTCTGTTTTCACAAAACCCGTTTTGTAACTGATCATTATTCTACGAAAGGAATCTATATATATCAAATTTAAAGACAGTGCGTCAAATAGTTTAAAAATGGAAATAATTATCTATAACGCCCCCTAAGCCTCTGCAACGCCACTTGGGGGTCGATTTTCAGCAAACTCGTTTTGTAGCGGATCTCTACTCTCTGAAAGGAGTCCGCTTACCCAATTTCAAGATTGTACATCAAGTAGTTTAAACATGGAAACAATTATTATTAAAGCCCTTAACCCCTCATAACGCCCCTTGTGTTTCGAATTTCGGAAAATCCGTTCTTAGCTGATGTCTACTCTTACAAAGGAACATGTCTACCAAATTTCAAGTCTGTTGGTTGAATAGTTCCAGAGATTTCGTGATTAGTCAGTCAGTGAGTCGCTTTTCTCCTTTATATACAGGGTGTTTCATAAATGATGGGAGTAACTTTAAGGGGTGATAGTACACATCAAGACGAGTAATAGTAAATAGGAAACCAAGTGTCCCAAACGTCTTCCGAAGGAGAAAGGCGCCATCAAAGTTTAGGGTCCTAAATTTCAAATGATGATAAAAAACGGGAAAATGGATCGATTCATTTGCGGTTTTCACTAAAATCATTCTTTAAATTAGTATTTTCATTAAAAAAAGTTTTAAAGACAAAGTTAAAAAAATGCCGTTAGAGGGCGCTCTAGACTTTGGAGTACCGAACAACTACCTTTTACCAGTATTTTTTTTATTTTGTTAAATGTTTACAAAAGCTTAGATTTTAACTTGAATTTTGAGCGCAAAATTGAAACCATCGGGAGCGGTTAAGTGGCGCAAATGTAACCGCGTTTAGGGAGGAAAAATTGAAATGCTCGTATGTAATGATCAAAATAAAAAACGATAAAGCAAACTTTAAGAGGCGATAGTACAACACCAAAACAAGTAACATTCATCAAAGAAATCATACTCGTAATTTTAACCCGAAGGTGATAGAGGGCGCTGAAACAGATTTCGTTTTAAGAGACAAAAAGGAAACAAAGAACATTTACGTTATAAAAAAAAGTTTAATTAGAAATGATTACAATATCTGTTCGAAACACTGACCATTAGAGGCGATGCATGCGGTACAACGGCGAAGAAGGGATTCACGAACCCTCTGAAACACGCCAGGAGTATCGCGCACCTCTCCTGCAGCTGCCGAAAGTCTGGCGACGAGTTCTTCTGCAGTTTCGATAGGAGTCTCATACATAAGACTCTTCAAGTGTCCCCACAAAAAGAAATCCAGGCATGAAAGATCGGGCGATCGCGCTGGCCAAGGGACAGGACCACTTCGCCCAATCCATTGATTTGGAAAGGTTGCGTTTAGATAATTTCGCACCTCTGGCGCAAAATGAGCTGGTGCTCCATCCTGCTGGAACCACATTACTCGCCGGATACGAGGGGGAACATCTGTTATCATTTCCGGCAGCACCTGTTGCAGAAAGGTAAGATATTTTTTTCCATCCAGGCGTTCTGGCAGAAGATAAGGTCCAAGTAGATGGTCACCAATTATTCCTGCCCAAACATTTATGGAAAATCGTCGCTGATATGCATGTGTAGAAGACGCATGTGGATTTACATCTGCCCATTGGTGGGAATTGTGGGTGTTAAATGTACCGTCACGTGTAAATGTACATTCATCTGTAAAAAGCACAGTTGCACCAAAATCGGGATTTAGGGTGTGCTTCTGCAGATACCAGCGAGCAAAATCCATTCGACGAGGAAAATCCCTTTCAGTCAGTTCCTGGACTCGTTGGACATGAAAAGGATGCATACTTTCATCCTTTAGTACTCGCCATGTCGTGGAGGGTGATACTTCAATTTGACTAGCCACTGCTCGCGTGCTTGTATTTGGATGATCAGTCACCATATCCATAATTTTTTCTTCCACGGCTACCGTTCTGTTAGACTTCGCACAGCCTGCATTTGAACGTGCACCAAAAAAGGATCCTGTCTGACACAACTGTCTGTGCAAGCGCACAAATGTTTTATCATTGGGCAACCGCCTGTTGGGAAACTTTTTTCCATATAATCGTCGCGCCTCTGCACTATTCCCATTTGCAGTTCCGTAGATGAAGTGCATATCAGCCTTTTCTTGATTAGTGAAGGGCAACATCTTTCGTTACGTTTGTTCCGTGATTTACACTTGCACACTCGGGTCAATGGCTTTTATCTTAATAACAATTTGCATATGCGTTCTTCTTCTTCCCCATATCACAATTTCATGTTCTTCTTCCAGAATCTTGCAGCTAAAACGCTTGCATGGATAAAATTTGAAGATGCTCCAGCACGTTTGCGTTTGAATTCAAATCATGCATTTTCTAATCGAAGTTGATTGTTTTTATGTTGTACTATCGCCTCTTAAAGTTTGCTTTATCGTTTTTTATTTTGATCATTACATACGAGCATTTCAATTTTTCCTCCCTAAACGCGGTTACATTTGCGCCACTTAACCGCTCCCGATGGTTTCAATTTTGCGCTCAAAATTCAAGTTAAAATCTAAGCTTTTGTAAACATTTAACAAAATAAAAAAAATACTGGTAAAAGGTAGTTGTTCGGTACTCCAAAGTCTAGAGCGCCCTCTAACGGCATTTTTTTAACTTTGTCTTTAAAACTTTTTTTAATGAAAATACTAATTTAAAGAATGATTTTAGTGAAAACCGCAAATGAATCGATCCATTTTCCCGTTTTTTATCATCATTTGAAATTTAGGACCCTAAACTTTGATGGCTCCTTTCTCCTTCGGAAGACGTTTGGGACACTTGGTTTCCTATTTACTATTACTCGTCTTGATGTGTACTATCACCTCTTAAAGTTACTCCCATCATTTATGAAACACCCTGTATATAGATACATATATCGTCGGAATTTTTTTCTTTTTCTTTATTTAACATTAATTCTGATTGCTAATTCTGTGAGGTTTGATGACCATTCATTTTTAAAAAAATCATTTTACATTTTTGTATACATTGTCGTGCCCTTGGTTTTATTCTCCTTGCAATTAAGCTATTATATCATGAATATTGTTTTATTTTTCAAAAATGAACTCGTGCAAAGAGCGGGCATTTCAGCCAGTATACTTTTTTTTTTCAATACTGCGGAAGGTATTTTTAACTAATTTCTTAATACTAAATTAAGAACAAGTTTAATAATTGTGAGTGACTTCCATGGGCTGATCTTGCAGAGCCAAATTTTTCAAAGGAAGGCTTAGTATTAGAAATTTACACTTTAAGTTATTTTTCTATATTTAGCGGAGATCTATACTTTGCCTTCAAAGCAGCCACCACAGAAAATTCAGTTTCTCAAACGTAGGATGTTGAAAATGAGGTAATATAGTATACGAAATGCTTTTGTTTCCACTGTAGAAAATTCATCATCCACCTCTGCTCAAAATTCAAAGAGCGATTTAATACAAAAATGACTTTTAATTTCACCACTGTATGTAAAATCTATGAAGATTTCTTTTTCTGCATTTGAGACCTCTTCTGAAGTATTTTGAAATGGATCCCTAACCCACCCGTAACTTACTATCAAGCTGTCCTCAGCAATAAAATACTTTTTAAAATTCTTTGCCAGCATGGTTAAACTATTTTCAATTGTTTTAAAAACAACTTCTACGTTTTCTTCGAATTTGTAAGTTTTCACACATAACATACAGGGGGTTTTTGTTCTCCATTTACTTCAATAGTGATAAATTCAAAATTTAAGTAATCTTTTTAATACTTCCTTGATTGAATTTTCGGAACCATGCTCGTCTGTGTACATTTTGATACTTTATTATCATCGAATGTTCGCTTACGACTTAAAAGTGTATTTATGATTTTGTTTTAATCTATGGCCGTAAATACTTAATACTGTGAATAATAACTAACACGTGCTTGCAAATTATAAATTGTACATTCAAGACAGATTCGGTAGCTATAGAAGTATCAACTCGACCAAAATTGACTGGAACTGTACGATGTACAGCATATTTACATGTTTTGCGCAGATGTTCGATAGGTTGCCCAGACTCACACAAACGTTCACGAGAATGCCAGATGGGATGGATATGATAGAGAGCAACAGATTAGACCAGAGGTACTGGACCCTTTTTTCTGCCAGGTCGCATACATATGATGGCTATTTAGCGCGGGCCGCAACATGAGAATTAATTGAGGAGAGGAGGGTGGGAAATGCTTAGAGAGAAAAACAACATAGAAAATTTAAAATTTGGAAATTGATCAAAATATTATAACTCCTACTTTGCTTTTTTTAATTATTATTTTTATTTTTGTCGCTAAATTTTTCTAAACTGGAAGTATTTAAGACTATTCTTTCACAATTTCCGCATCAGTAAACGGTTTCATATGATAACCAATGATATAACAAATTTCATAGAGTGCCTTTGTTATCGCTGAGACATTACCACAGACAAATATTTTTTTGCTGTTGTAAAGCTTATTCAAGAAAACCTATTTATCATCTCTTGAAAGAGATCTTCGAGGAACGATTCCTGTTTATTGGTATTTTTTTAAATACACCGTGACAAATCAAACAATTACTGAAACATGCTTGTTTTTCACTAAAAAATAATCAATATCCTGATCCTTTTGAAACAATCTCTATTTTCTTCGAATATTTTTCACTTAAACGATATGAAAGATAGTTAAAAATTAGTTCCACTCATAAAATGGTCACTACTCTACTGTTGTCTATTATCACTAATCAGAAAATAATATCGATTCGCACCCATACGACATCGACAGCAAAAAGCAAAATTGATACATTTGATTTTTTTAGCAATGACTATCCCACCCAATTTTCATAAATAAATAAATGAATTTCTCAGAGCAAGGTTTATGAACGGGACACTTAAAAATGCCCGGTGGGTCGCAGTTTGAGTATCGCTGGACTAGACTATTTTTCTAATGGCATTTGCACTTTTAGAAATTAATGATGGAGGAAATAAATCTTTAATTAAATATCATTTTGCAATCTGTTCCAACTTAAAAATTAGAGAAAGAAAAAAAAACATAATACTTATCATATTACTTAAAAGTAATTGTATATATATAAATTACTTTAAAGTAACATATGCATAATTTATTACTTATCTTGTTAATTTGTACGCTTTATAATTCAGATCATATTATAACTTAAAGATTAAAGTGCATTATTATTGCATTCAATATATTATTATTGTATAATGGGGGGCCGGATAAAAATTGTGATTGAAAATTGGGTGGCCAGTATTGAAAGTTTGAGAAGCACTGAAGTAATCCCTTAGAAAAATGCTCTAAACGAGTCTGTTGTAAAAGAGCTCAATGAATGCCAGCTATTTCACCACCAAAGGTAGTTTTAAAAGGTATTCAAAGAAAACAATTCGCTGAAAGCACCTACATCAGCGTTAATTTCTAACGTTTTTAAGCTAAGCAAGATGGCAGCAGGATCAGCATGGATTGTGAACTTTTTACCATGTAAATAATAATGGAATTTATTAAGAGCATCTACTGTGGCCAAACATTCCATTTCTGTGGTATAATACATTTTTTTCCATAATTGCTTTAAGTTCTAGAATGACAAGATACTGGGTGAAGATTACTAGAATTAGCAGTCTGCTTTAAAATCGAGTCAATTGCAGTTTGAGGAGCATCACAAAATACATGAAGAGGTAATTTATTGTTATGTAATTGTAATACACAGGTTTAGCTATTAATTTATTTTTTAACAGTTCAAAAGCTGTTTGACATTCTACCGTTCAGTTCCGTTCATTGTTTATCTTTCTTTAATAGCTAGTTTAGAGATTCTCTATAATTTTAGTATAGGAATCAATGAATTTGTTATAAACATTTATAGAACCAGAAAACTTTTAAGTTGTTTAATATTATTAGAGAGTTGTAATTTTTTAATAGTTTCAATATTATGATTATCAGAGGTTGTGCAACCTTCTTTGATTTCATAGACCCAAAATATTCATCTTATGTTTAAAGAAACACATATTGAAAATTTTAATTTAATGTTTTCTTCATCACAAATTTTGTGTTAGGGAGCGATGCACGTCAAATCTGTCGAGAGCTCAAACGCCCTCCCGTTGGTGTAGTGTGGCAGTTGAGAGAGGGGGTGCCAGTTCAATTGTCGTCCTCGTCACTGGACCGTGGATCCATATTATACGAGATCCGTCGCCCAAAGCCCTCGTGCAGCTGAACAGTGCATCATTAATATTCACTCCTCACAAATTTTAAACCTTACTTCTGAAATGAGCATAATGCTCCTCTAAAGAATTTGAAAACCATTAACTATTTCATCTAAATAGTGGCAAGCAAAATTTAAGCAGTTATGTTTATTTCAAATTTGACGAATAACCTGTCTAAAATTTGCAGGGACGCAAAAGGGAATTCATATAAACCTTCTCTTGTTATAAAAGCTAATTTTTCTGTACCATTTTCATGAAGAGCAATGTACCAATATCCAGACGCAAGGTCCAGCATGGAAAATAGTTTAGCATTATTTAATTTATATAGCAAGGAGTTCGAGCAAGGTTTCGGCATCATTTTTACAAACTGCGTTCAATTTTCTATTGACAATGCATAATCTAGTTTCTTTGTTTTTCATCTCTTTTGTAAGCCAAAGTGACAGGGGGAAAATAACATATGTTGGATTCTTAATTAGACCTAAGGATAATAAATTTTGTGTTTATTTATTAATCTCGGCTTTTGCAGTAACTGATGTTCTGTAAGATCTTTGGAAAATCGGGAGGTCTGATGCTAAATTAATTCTAGGGGTTTCTATTCGAATTTTCCTGCATCCTATTTATTTTTAGAAAAATCATGGGAGAAAGTACTCTAGAGTTGTAATAGGGTAGGAGATAGTACTTTAACAATCAGAAATGAAGAAATTTCTTCAGAGCTATCTACTAAATCCTTCTGATTATCTTTGTGATTATTTATGTTTTCTTGTGTGTGTTAAGATATTTGTTCATTAAATTTATTATGATGATTTATAATATTTTTTTTCCATTTTGTTTTAATTTATTATGTTCACAGTTAATAATAGGTTTGTATTGGCTGCACTCTGGTAGTCCTAAAATAAGATATTAAACTACTTGTAAATATACAGGATTATCTTTTTTTCTACTTGTCCAATTCTTAAACAAATATTACATATTTGATTAAGTTGAAAATAACAGTGGGCTTGGTTAATATCTATAGGCCTAGTGGTTTGTTTTGGTAAGTTCAGTTGAGTCTGCAGAAATGAAGGATAAGGTGGAACCTGTGTCGATGACAAATTATTTTGTTTACTTTGGGAAATAGGTGGATTGTGTTCAAGATGTGTCTTGACACACTTGTCAATATGCTGGGCCAGAGGTCTCAGTAGAAGGGTCTCATTTGGGATTTGAGAAGTACCAACAAGGCATTGGACAGCAGAGTTAGTAGTTGAAAATGAAAATGGGGTGTGTCGCAATTGGTTTTGTCTAAACGGATAGAATTGATGGTAGGCATTGGGGATGCCTTGTCTGGTAAAATGCTACATGGAGGTGGTGGTATTCCAAGTTTTCAAAATGTGGCTGGGCGTAAATCCTCGATTAGTAAAATTTTAGGAATGAGCCTTTTTTAAATGGCTGGGACGCGACATCTAGAAATTTTGAAAACTTGGCCTATAAGAGTTGTGGGAGTGAGGTATAAATGCAGTTTGTGTTGGTCGATTGGGTCGTTGATTTTGCATGTAAGTGTTTTTTTCAGCCCTAGAGTCGTGTTTTCATTAAATGCGTAGTTACCATGAGCTATTCTGTAGGTACAGTTGGAAGGTCATTAGTTGTCTTTTTTGGGTAGGCATTCCATCTGTAGGACCTTCTAAAATGATTTGAGGGGACAGACCTAGTTGTGTTCCACTATTAATCTTTTTATGAAAATATTGATCTAATTAGGTTTTTAATTGTTGTTGGGAAATCAGCTAAATTGACTACATTAAGTTTTAAAAAATTTTCAATTATAATAGAACAAAGAACTTCAAAATTGGAAATATTAAGGCAAGAATTTATATAATGTGGGTTAGAGCAGATCTTTTCAGAAATTTAGATACTTTTGCAATTTTCCAAGCATCATCCTTATTTTTTTTGTTTACATGAATTATTAAAATATTCTTAACTAGATTCTATTTTAATGCCATTTTCGGAATCAAAAGCGATTATATAAGGTTCAATAGGAATCTAATAATTAGTACTATTAATATTTTCAGCCATATTTTTCTGATAACTATCTTTTTCTAAACATTCTTTTTCATTATTCTGCATTTTTAAACCAGATCTAAAAATCATTCAAATTAATTAAATTAACTTAAAAATTTTAAGATTATGACCAAAAATATATAATTTGATTATTAATGCAAGTCAATACATTCTAAACTGTTAATTACTAAAATTATATTATAAAGCATTAGAATAAAAAATTTATAATTCTCATTTAATAAATCAAAAATTTAATCACAATATGAATAACTTGTAACACTATTAAAAATTTGCCATATAAATTGTATCACTAAAAATTCTCATCATAAGAATATCAAAGATCGGAATCAAATTACAGTATCAAATATGCAAAATAAACCATTGTGAAAATAGAATTTTTTCTGAAAATACAGCATAAATTTTGATGAAATTTAGTCCGAAATTTCAAGAATTGAAGACAACATTTTAAAATAAATCATTCAAAAACCACAAATGAAAGTTATAAAATGAATTTAGAACTTCAGAATATTTCAAACATCATGAATAAACTGTATTATTTTAAAATACTACACACACACACACACACACACACTAAACTTTTAAGAGTTATTTGAAAACTTGGAATATTATTCCACTGTGGTCCCTCTAAATAGCATATTCTTGCAAATGGTATAGCCTAGTTTTACACATATTTGATTCTTTTTTTAAATTTTTTTAAACAATTTTAGGTGTTTCAGAATTCAATTATTTTAAAATATTGCGCAATCTATATATATAAAGGATAAAAGCGACTCACTCACTGACTGACTAATCACGATATCACCGGAACTATTCAACCTACAGACTTGAAATTTAGTAGACATGTTCCTTTCATAGAGTAGACGTCAGCTAAGAACGGATTTTTTCCGAAATTCGAAACGCAAGGGGCGTTAAGGGGGTTAAGGGGCGATATAAATAATTGCTTCCATGTTTAAACTACTTGATGTACAATCTTGAAATTGGGTAAGCAGATTCCTTTCACAGAGTAGAGATCCGCTACAAAATGAGTTTGGTGAAAGTCGACCCCCAAGTGGCGTTGCAGGGGCTTAGGGGGCGTTATAGATAATTACTTCCATTTTTAAACTATTAGACGCACAGTCTTTATATTTGATAAAGAGATTTCTTTCATAGAGTAGAGATCAGCTATAAGAAGGTTTTGTGAAAACAGACCTCTAAGTGGCGTTGCAGGGGTATAAGGGGCGTAATAGATAAATATATCCGTTTTTAAACTACTTCACCTACCTGCTTGAAAAGTAGTAGGTAAGTTTCTTTCCTGGAGTAAATATCCGCTACAAAATGGGTTTTGAGAAAATTGACCCACAAGGGGTGTTGCGGGGGCGGAGGGTTTAAGGGGCGTTATAAATTTCGATTTTTTAGTTACTAGACGTACAGTCTTGAAACTTAGTAAGCAGATTCCTATTCATAGCGTAGAGATACGCTACAAAATGGGTTTCGTGGAAATTGCCCCTCAAGTGGCGTTGCGGGACTTAAGGGGCATTATAGATAATTATTTCCATTTTTAAACTATTAGACGCAGTCTTTATATTTGATAAATAGATTTCTTTCATAGAGTAGAGATCAGCTATAAGAAAGTTTTGTAAAAACAGTCCTCTAAGTGGCGTTGCAGGGGATTAAGTGGCGTAATAAATAAATATTTTCGTTTTTAAACTACTTGACCTACCTGCTTGAAAATTGGTAGGAATGTTTCTTTCATGGAGTAAATATCCGCTACAAAACAGGTTTGGGGGAAATTGACCCCCAAGGGGTGTTGCGGGGGTGGCGGTTTAAGGGGCGTTATAAATTCCGATTTTTAAGTTATTAGACGTACTGTCTTGAAACTTAGTAAGCAGATTCCTCTCATAGGGTAGAGATACGCTACAAAATGGGTTTCGTGAAAATTGCCCCAAGTGGCGTTGCGGGACTTAAAGGGCGTTACAGATAATTATTTCCATTTTTAAACTATTAGACGCACAGTCTTTATATTTGATAAATAGATTTATTTAATAGAGTCAGCTATAAGAAGGTTTTGTGAAAACAGACTTCTAAGTGGCGTTGCGGGGTATAAGTGGCGTAATAGATAAATATTTTCGTTTTTAAACTACTTGACCTAGCTGCTTGAAAATTGGTAGAAATATTTCTTTCATGGAGTAAATATCCGCTACAAAACGGGTTTGGAGAAAATTGACCCCCAAGGGGTGTTGCGGGGGGTTAAGGGCAGATATAAATAATTATTTCTTTTTTTAAACTATTAGACTCACAGTCTTGAAATTTGGTTAACATATTCCTCTCATAGGATAAAAATACACTGCAAAATGTGTTTTGTGAAAATCGACCCCTAGGTGGTGTTGCGGGGGGTTCAAGGGGCGTTATTGATAATTTTTTTTGCATTTTTAATTAATTGGTCGCACAGTCTTCAAATTTTGCTAAGCAGATTCCTTTCATAGAGTGCAATTCTCCTACAAAATGGGTTTTGTGAAAACAGACCCAGAAGTGGCGTTGCGGGGGCTCAAATGGCGTTATAGACAGTTATCCCCATTTTTAAACTGTTAGACGTACAGTCTTGAAATTTGATAAGCAGATTCCTTTCGTAAAGTAGAGAACCGCTACAAAATGGGTTTTGCGAATATCAACTACCAAGTTTAATTTCGGGAGTTTAAGAGGCGTAATCGATAAACATTTCCATTTTTAAACTATTTGATCATCCTGCTTGAAAATTGGTAGGCATGTTCCTTTCATGGAATAGAGTTCCTCTAACAAAGAGTGAAACGAAAATTGACCCCTAAGGATGTTTGCGAGGGGTCAAGAGGAGTTACAGAAAAAAATTAATATTTTTAATTGTTAGACCCATATATTTGAAATTTGTTAAGCATGTTTCTTTTGTTGAATAGAGATCCACTAAGAATGTATTTTAAGCAAATCAAGTTCTTAGGGGGGTTGCAGGGGGTTACTGGGACGTATTGACAAAAAAAATTACTTTTTTCGAGCTACAAGGACTATAATAATGTAATTTGGTTTGCATTTTTCTTTTGTTGAATTGAAATCCTCTAAGAGCGGTTATTTTGGAAAACGGCTCTCAACGGGATTACGGGGATATTGATAGTAAAACTTCTTTTTTTCTGTTAGATTTAGACTTGAAATTTGACTTGCATGTTCAATTTACGGAGTAAAGATCCTCCAAAAATTGGTTTTGCGGGAATCCACTTGGTTTTTGGGTTACGAAAGAGCAAACATCATTCTATACTTCAATTTCAGAGATTTTTAGAAAATACAAATTAGATGAGTTGTGCCCTTTTTTTTGCGACAGTTAAAGGTATAAGTATATTTTTCAATACAATCGAATTCTTAATGCTTAGATATCAATAATTTATACATATATATAAGCAGTAAAAATTTATAAAACATCATGAAATACCCAGCGAAGCGGGCGGGTAACAGCTAGTATATATATAAATGAACTGAGGATGATTTTGTCTTGAGCCATCACCAGTCGCTTGATGACCCGCACTCATCAAAGACAATACCGTACAAAACGAAACAGTTTAAATAACTAGATATGATAATTCCGTGGAGGCAGGGGCGTAGAGCTGCCGCCCTATCAGCCATATCAATGATCTCCTACGCTTTAGGGGCCTCTAAAAGCATGAGCAAAAATTCGTAAAATATTAAGGGGTCCCAGAAGAGGACCACTAATGAGTTTTGATACCGTGCCCACTCAAGGCTAGCTACGCCAGTGCATGGAGGTGCACTTACATAAAACTTCCAGATATTTCCTTAATTTCTTATAACTCATTTCTATCGATTAGATTTCAAAATGGCCGTTGAAAACTATGTAAAATTATTTAAAGACAAGACTTGAAACGAAAAGGAATTCTCTGGCTTCAAACGCGCATTTGCAAATTTTTTCATATTTGGAGGACTCTATTCATGTTACACGAAATTTGTTGACCAAGGCATTGTAATTTCACAGGGTTTTCGAAAAGTAGCAAATGACAAAATTTTTCATCTTTTTCCCACATCTTCACAGCATGTTGTGTTTTCCCGCCAACTTATGTAAAAATTAGTGAGCGGTTTTAGTTCATTACTCTTAACTATTGAGGACTTGGTTTTAAAGATTTATCTGTGGAACTGTAGATGTAGAAGGTATATTGGCATGATGGAAGAGACTTGTTGTAGAATATAGTAGTTTATTTAACATGTAGACATTTATGCGATTAAAACGACACGCAGACATTAACAATAAAAATACTTAGAGCGTTCATTTCACATGACGAGGATAAGAAGCGGGCAAATTTTCCATGAAAACGGGTGTACTTATGCAAAGCGGCAACGGAAGCTCAAAACTCATATCAATGCTTCTTCTGATTGGTACAGATGATTGACTGATGATGTATTATGTAATATTACTTTAAATACTCTGAGGGTTTGATTTTTAAGAGATGAAGTCAGGATTACATAACGTTAGGCGGGGAAACTACAGTTAATTATTTAAGCGAGAGTCTTGGGGGGGGGGGGTTAGGACCATTAAACATTGAAATATATATATATATATATATATATATACTTTTACGAATATAATTATATTATTAATAATGATTCTTACATTTTTGGATACATAAATGACCTAATTATTTTTGGTAAAAATAATAATGTTAACCCCAATATTACTTTTTATCCGAATTATTTAAACCTAATTAAAATTAATAGTAATCAGGTTAAAACTAATTACTTTGGATGTATCATTGTATATAAAGGACTATAAATTACATAGAAATATTTATGATAAAAGAGATGATTTTAATTTTAACATTCTTAAAGTGCCTTACTGAAATTCAAATTTATCTATATCTATATCAAGAAATATTTATTTCAATTATATTTATCTTAACGTATCAGTTAGTGTTAAAATTAAGGTATCCGACTACCCTAAAACTGTGAAGTTTGCCAAAAATTGGCAAATTTTTTTTTATGATTTTAATTTATGGGTCATTTTATTAAATTTATAAAAATACCAAATTTATCATTTTCCGTTTACTAGAACAAAAACTACAAGTGTTTTAATAACATCAGATGCCATTACTTTAAGCAAGATGTCATACTTTAAAACGCGTTTTACTCAAAATGTGATTCTTTGAAAATAATCAAACGGGGTCAGCGATTGCTAAAAACGTTTTGAACATATTTAACTGCGAAATTTTTTCTGTAAGTTCTGTATAATAGTAGAATTGTTTAACCTTCAGATTTATCAATCACTGTTTTATTACAAAGTTTACAGTCCCTTATGTGAATATAATCACTGTCTTTTTAAGCATTTTCATATAGTAACCGAGAAAAAGTGCTCTAGTTTTTGTAAAAAAGAAAATATCTCTTATCCTAAAGGTCATTTCAAAATTGAATAATATAGCAACACATTAGATTGAAAAAATTGAAAATTTGTTTATAAATCTTTGGTGCAGAATGGGCCACGTTCATGCTATTTTTTGTCAATTTTTACCTATTTTTTCCCATTTTAGTAATAATAATTTCTTTTTCTCTTCCAAATTTTAGTACATTTTTCTCAAAATGCACTAAACAAATCTAAAAATAACAACAACAAAAAAAATCCCCATATCTCCTTTCTTTTAAAAAAAAAAGTTTCGCAACCAGTAGGATACCTTAATATATATTTAAAATTTAATAACTTTGTAAAACATTGTATGGAACATGGGTACCCTGCTAATTTTATAAAATGTTACTTAACAAATAAATATAAAAAAATGTTAGAAGTTGTACAGTAAATCAATAGATGGCGTCTCAAGCTAAGTAAATTAACAATATTATATTTTATTTACAATTAATTGTATATGTCAGGGTGGTACTTTTATTTTCTATAAATTTTAAAACAAAATTTAGAGTTTTTAAATGTGTGTATATATAGTCTTAATGTTATTTTATCAAAACTTAATAATTTTATACGTTACTGTTAATGACATTTCTATTGCTCGGGGAAATGTTTTTTGCTGTACTCACGTGGTAAGTCTTTATCTAATTGTTTTAGCTTTGATTTTAAAATATTTTAGTAATTATTATAGGCTACAATATTATCGTTTTACAGTAATAGATTATGATTTTATTTATTACTATAATAATAGTTAAACTTTTCTAGAAATTTCTTGCTTTCCCTATGGCCCCAGAGTATTGGCAAATTCAGGTGAAGGTTGACTGGCCAAAAAACTTTGTTTAAACCTGCAATCCTGTTTCCTAAGGCCAGGAGTTTACTCTAGTATTTCTGTGGCTAAGACTTTATCCTATCATAACTATAGTTATCTTAGGTTTATAACTATATTTTGTATATTTTTGTAATATATATATATATATATATATATATATATATATATATATATAAGGATAATTAAATTAGATCTCAAATTAAATCCTCTATTTAACTTTTAACTGTTATTTTCGATCACATCTTCAAGTATTAAATTTATAATCCAGTTCGGGAATGAAGAACACATGGCCCTAAACAGATATTTTATCTGCGACCATTAATTTTTATTACCTTGTATGCCATGCTTAACTTTCAAATATATCTCTTCAATAAGAAGGAAACTTAAAAACATCTGCCTAAGTGACATCAGACCCTTATACAAAACGAGTGTCCGTTTCTCTCTTAGAATCAGACGCCAAAATGTTTTCGTTGAATAAAAATCATTTTTCTAAAATGGCTTGGTGTTGACTCGGAAACACGGCAGCTATAAGCCTGTAGGATGCCTGAACAAGTATTTTTAACTTTAATTTAAATCCATCGAAAAAAGCAAAAACATTTAAAAAACGAAAAACGGATGCCAAATCAGCCAACTATTATGGAAATTGTCATAGAGAAAAATTATGGAACTCCGAACACGCTGTTTCTCACTTAGATTAACATAGGGTTGCCGGAGAGAAGAAGCACTGCTACCCCGGGAAGAGAAAACCTGCTCCGACCGCAATAGAATGAAAACAGCTCTCCAATAAACATTCTCTGATGGTAAGGGGAAAAAAAGGAGGAAAAAAAAGAAACGCTCCCGTCCCCGAAAAGAAAAGTGCCATTCCAACGGCCAGAAAAGAAATAACTATCTTATACACTTGAAGGAAATTCAAATAATCACAGTTTTAAGATGGAAAATAACGCAGAAGATCATATTAAAAAAGAGAAGATTACGGAAGAAGTGAGCAGAACAAAAACAGAAGAATAAAAAACAACTCAACATATAACCATCGTCAAAATAGAAGTACGTTTTGAAGATATACAAATCTTCCAAAAGTATAACCTGGAAATGCCAATTCAAAATTTCTTTGACCATTTTGAAAACATATACAATTCTTTCAAAGTAACAGAAAAACAAAAATTTATATTTTTTAAAAAAATAGTAAATGGACACATTGCAACCTTCATCAAGTCAAATCCGATACCAAGAAGTTTCACCGAATTTAAATTGAACCTGGTACGAGATTTTGGAGCACAAGTCAATCCAGCGGAGATACACCTTCAACTATGAAACAGAAAATACATTTCTTACGACATAACAATGTCACTCAGTTATTAACTACTTCTCATAGACCGCAAACTAATGGAAAAGCAGAAAGAGTAAATCAAACTATCAGTACCCTCTTAAAATGCGAAATTAGTAATAAGTAAAGTTCCTTGGACAAAAGTTTTAGAAAAAGTAAGGCATCAATAGAATCAAACTCCACATACAATAACAGGCTTCCCTCCAACCTATTTAATGTATGGCAATTTACCTTTTGAAATTTCACTAAGAGATAATGACATATATTCTCCCATAGAAGAAGCAAAAAAATTAGCCAAAGAAAGAATCGAACAATATTATAACATAAATAAAATTAGATATGACAAAAAATTTCAGGAAACTGATTTCAAGGTTGGTGACTTAGTAATGTATGAGGAATTTCAATACCCCAATACAAGGAAATTAAGTCCCCCTTTTCAGGTCCATACACAGTGTTAAGAAAATATTCAGATGTATTGTTTGAAATAGATAGACCCAATGCCCTTATTAAAACTGAGACTGAATTCTCTCTCGTTCTTTTAATCCGCTTAAGGCATTTTCATCCATCTGAAAAATTTCACTTGAATTACAATCAACAAAATATCCCAAATAAAGAGAAAAAGAAAATAAATGTGAATGAATGTGTCTATGAATTGAATAAGCTTAAAAGTTGCGGAGAGATTCAAAATATTTTATGTGATGATTTGAAATAAAAGTGAATATGTTGAAAAACTTACTACACTAAATTGTATGTGTTGTTGAAAAGTGATTACTAGAAGTAATGATAGAGATGAGTCCACTTTTCGAATCGAAATTAATAAAAGAGCTCTTATATTCTTATACTCTTATATTCTTTATTCTTATAATACATGTAAAAGGAATATGGTCTGGTGTGTTGAATAGTGTATAAGTGTTATATAAACTGTTCTCATATTGTTAATCTCATATTTTATTAATATCTATGCTTTGATATTTTAACAGTGTATTTCACCTATGTATAATTTTATGTAACAAATTTAGATAGTACTACAATGGCCCCAGAGTAGATTTTAATAGAAAATTATTATCTTAGTATTTGCATATCATGTATTTTTTAAATTATGTTATTGTTTAATATGATAAATTTCCACACATATACTACAAATAGATAGAGTATGTGCTAGCAATAACACAAATCTAATAATATGAAAGAATTAGAGGAAACGTGAGCTCTTTTTCTGGATGAAATATAGATTTGAAAAAGCTAATGTACATTTATGTGTAAGGAATTTCATTTTATCAATTAATATTTTGCAAGTGTTATAATTTTGTTTATTGTTATAATTTTGTTTATTTTATTGTATTTGATTTTATTATTCGTATTACTTAAATCTACTTACTGTGTGTAATATGTGTTTCTATATTATGTTATGTACTGTTTTGTATACATTGAAAGTTTATTACGTTTGTAAGAGAGGAATTGACATCCATAGCTCCATTTTAAAATGGAGGGAAATGTAAGGATAATTAAATTAGATCTAAAATTAAATCCTCTATTTAACTTTTAGCTGTTATTTTCCGTTACATCTTCAAGTACTAAATTTAGTATCCTCTTCTTTAGAAGAACTGATGGCCCTAAACTGAACTTTTATCCCCGACCATTAATTTTTATTACTTCGTATGTCATGCTTAACTATCAAATATATCTCTTCAATAAGAAGGATACTTAAAAACATCCGCCTAAGTGGCATCAGACCCTTATACAAAGCGCGTGTCCGTTTCTCTCTTAGAATCAGATGCCGAAATGTTTTCGTTGAATAAAAACCGTTTTTACAAAATGGCTTGGTGTTGACTCGGAAACACGACATATATATATACATATATTTGAAGTACAACTTATAATTATACTTTTGTTTATATATATATTTATGAATGTGTAAAAGCTAGAAATCAGAGCTCTAATGTGAGTAATGTACAGTAGGGTAAACTTGGCAAATATGGGCACATTTAAGCGAATACTACAGCACTCGGAGTGTCTTTGAGTTGATGCATCGTAATGCGACGTTGGCAATGCTCAAGCGTCATAGCGACAGCGTAATTTGTTTGTGTTGTGCGGTTCAAAAAAAATGAAAATAGGCCATTTCTAATAGAACTACAGCTACCTGATACTTCCAACTGGGGTTGTTATTATATTCTAATTATCTTATATTTAAGATTTAACTCTCTCAAAATTAATTAATTTTACATGAAAATTTTGAAAACGGCTGGAAACTTATGTGAGTGTAGTATCCGTTGACGGGAGCGGATGGTTTCTTTCTTTCTCCCTTCAACAGCAGTAATGCCAACTATTGAATATTGTCTCTAGAGCCAATATGGGCAGTACGGTTAAGGGTAAGTACCGAAATTTGATGAAGTAATATTTTCCAACCCTACTCTTGGGACTATCCTCTCGTCATACACGTCCTTTGCATTCGTCTTCCACAAGCCTTTCCTTCTAAGAACATAGACCAAATTACCATGACTCATCTATTGTCACCCGCAGTCAGCATCCCATCATTTTTGGAGTCCAATTTCAGCACTGAAAATTACCGGCGGAAATTACGGAGAACATAAAAATATAGCAAGAGATCTGACAAGCGCAGAAGGTCTAGTTTCTACGAAGAGACAGAGGTCGTAGAAGAAGTCGAGGGGTAAAACAAAGAGCAAGTGCCATGGAACAGAATTGTATCCTGTATTTGTCCTGTTTGTGGTGATAACCATTATCATAAAAATCAAGGACAGTGATGTGCGCGATGTTGTGGCTCGTTGTCATCTGTGTGCTATGAGAAATGTGTTGAGATAGAGGGTGACTCCTATTGTAATGTTTGTAGCGTATGATACAAGTCAAGTCCTCATTAAATGTTTTTTTTTGTTATAATTTGTGTTAATTTAATAGTTTATCTGATTTTAAGCATTTTATTATTTTTAATTTACAGACATTTTTAATACTTTTATGTGATACAATTTGTTCAATAAAAACGTTTAAATTTATCATTTGCAAAAGATAAAATTTGTGTAAAAATTCCTTTCCGTTTGGAAAATGTAAATATAGAGATGACCCAATAACCTCTTTTTTTGTAACCACAAAAGTGAATCGAGTAGTCATTGTCACGAACTCGTGGTCGAAGGGCGAGTTCAAGTCCTTGTGTTACTGAACAACTCCTGCTTAAAGGTGAGGATACACATTCAATTGGTGCACACTCAAAATCTTCCCGTTGGTGGGGTGTGAAAGCATGGAGAAGAGGTACTAGCTCATGTGTCATCCTCGTCACTGGATCGTTGTTTCTTTAATTCATGTTTTTTTATTTGGTGAAAAGGAATTATCACTAATAGCCCTTGTGTAGTTTCAGAGAGAGGCAACGTAAATTAAAAAAATTTAACTCCAAAGATAAAATCTTATGTAACAATACCGAGGCGTCCCATTTCACACATAACATTTACGAATTTAGTATATATTTCAATGTATGATAGCTAAATTTTAAAAACCTTATTTTTTCTATATATGTATGATTTAAAGTTTTATGAAAGCAAAATAAAACATAATAAGAACTATATAAATATAATTATAATAAAATATCAATTCATTAAAAATTTCATTGAAACTTTGTAACTAAGAAATACGTTCTTACAAAATGAGTTCTTTTTCCAAATGAAAGCAAACATTTCAAAATTACTGCTACATATGTTTTTCTGTATTGTCTGATAAACAACTGTTCAGTTTTGTCATATTTCAAAATCGTGAAAAATATGGGATACATAGAGAAAACCATGAAAAACGCGAATAAGGAACACGATCATTCGGAAATTCTTCGAATCTGGTTATTATATTTATTACATTGTCTTTTTTTTTTTAAAAGAAAATACTTTTCCTACCTTTGAAAACAGCAATGGTGATATTCTTAATCAAGGAAAATGAATTATGATCTTAAGAGAGTTTTTTTTTTGAAAATGTGTACAATCATAGGATTTATAATTCTTTAAAAATTAAACTCTGATGTAAACAATATATTTGTGTTCATTTTTCTGTGATTGTAAATTTGGATTAGGACTTCATGAGCTTTCTGTTTGTATGTACCATTAATTATTGTAAAATATTCGTGGCGTGAATCAGTTTTACTTTAAAGAGAATTCGAATTTGTATTAGAAAATATACGACAGCATCCAAATTTCTTCGTAAAAAAAAAGACCAAAGCAAAACCCCTGCATTTATCATTTGTTGGAGCAATGAAAAAACAATGATATTAATAATTGTGAGTGTGCTCGTGTCTTGATTGGACATGTTTTGAGTGGACAAAATGCATTTCCGAGTAACTTTCATTCGTTTCTGAAAAAAGTCGGATGTTTCATTTGAAATATAAAGAACTTCCCAATTGGATCTGTAAAGTAAGGGGTCACATATAATTGGACATGACGCGATATTGACACTTGCCAAAAATTTTTAAGGTTTCACCAAATGATATATTAGCAAAATACCTCATTTTTTGGCTTAGTGATAGCCTTTTCTAAACGACCTCGAAAGATAAGACCTCTGGATTGAAAGGACTGAAAAGTGAGCCCGTTGAATGACGCACACATTTGCGTCATATGATAACACCTGGAGACTCGTCATTTTTCACTTCAGAGAGAAAACTACTTCGAAAAATGCAATTAGTGCTTTTCTTATTTCAACGCGAACCAGAATGACGGGTCTTTTCTTCAAAGTATTGAATCAGTGCATTTCTTTCTGTAAATTGTTGGTTCGTGGACATAAACATAGGGTTTATGAAAAGATGGCACCAATGATCCGTTTATTAATCCGCTGATTTAATTACTCTTCCTACTTAATACGAAGAAAAATATCACTGTTAGGTTTCTTAAGACCCCTTTTAATCATGTTTTCAGTTGCTAAGATCTCAAGAATTAGCAATTGGAAAGTTTTCTGTAAAATCTTCACAGAAAGAATAGCTTTTTTCACTATTTGGGCTATTAACAAGGGCTATTGGAGCGGAACCATTTGAGACCTTGATTAAGTCAAGAGCCCGATATATGACCTAGCATCCTTTCTTCAAACTTACACAGCACGTCAATGGGTGGACCTGACAGATTGAGCGTGCATCAGCTCCTCTGCATAGCAGATCTTGGATGACATCAAAAGTGAAACCTACGAATCAAGTTTGTTTCCACTGCGCTACTATTTTGAAAGGATCCGAGACAAATGAAGTGTAAAAAGTTAATATTAGCTTTTTTTTCTTACGTGGTATGGAATAGTTTTAGTACAGAAACATAAGCTACTATTAATTCAATTCATTGTTCATTAACTTTGAAAGGCTTTTTCCTTGTCAGTTAAACCTTTCTAAAGCATTGGTAAGTATCCAATTGTATTAATTTTTATATGTCCATAGTAAGCTATTTTATTATATTTCATTTGTGCTGTCATTCATTAATAACTTCAGGAAATTATAAACTCTTGCACACTTTGTTACCAACCCCCACATATATTACAAATTTCCTCATTGATCCGGCAATTTCATCAAAAATAATCTTGTCATCTATGAATACAAAAAAAACTTTATATAACATGCAATTCTTTTTTCCAGTTTGTATATTTACAAAATATATTTTATAAATATAAAACAAAAAAGAAATAAAAAACACTAATTTCCTACTTTTTAATAGGCCCCAATGGGCAGTGGTAAATATACTTACTACCAAAAAGGTGATGTTATAAAAATCCAATTAATTTTATGTAATAGGCTAAATGAGTTTCTCTTCTTCAATTCCACCAATATTTTAATATACCTTTACTAGAACCTGTTAAAGGGTTCAATACATGGAGTAAAACACGTGCTTAGGAATTCATTTGAATTCACAGTAAATTTCATTTTTACATCCTAAACAGAAGTCCCTAGAATTAATGTAAACTAGAATTAATTATATTAGGTTTGAAATCTATATTCGCCATAATATTTGATTACTCTAGCACATATATACATTTTATGGTACTATAGAATGCATGGATATTGAAATTCCTATTACATAATCTTGATTCATTTTGATTTCTTTCAGCAAATAAGTTAGTATTTACTGACACATTGGTAAGCATTGATTTTTAATTTAAGGATAAATTCTATAATTGTCTTTTAGATATATTTATATATATATTGCACCCCTTCACCAATACTTATTTTTAAAATATCAATTTTTAAGTAATTGACGCTCCATTACTTTTTTCCAATCTTAATCAACATCATAAAATTTACTAAAAGTATTTATATATTCTTATGAACTAAAACTAAAACACTTGATGGTACCCGAATAACGAACTAGTGGCCGGGTTCACGAGTCCCAGGTTAGAGACCCGTCGTATAATACGCTCAATTTGTCGAGATCTTCTAGTTGGAGTGGTGGGGTAGTTTGAAGAAGGGTTGGCAGCTCAAGTGTCGTCTTCGATCGAGGCTCAAAGTGACGTCGCCAATAACCTTTGTGTAGCGAGACATTATTAAACAATCCATCCAAATCCCAAATAACAGAAATGAGCTCTTGGTTTTACTAATATACTCCTAACTGCAGAAATATTGTGACATTCATGGGAAGTTTTAGAATTGGATCCTTCTTAAAACAAGCGCTCTTCCTCATTAAAAATAATTCTGCTTTATGATCTTGGCGAGCGCTTACTTTCACGAGCATGCGGGGCCATGGATAGGCAAGGCTCAAAGTCCTTGGTGTCACTAGAGTGAGACTAGAAAATGACTCGAGCAGTGTCTGAGTACCTCATTAATTTCATTCGAATCAAATTTTGAGGTCGGTCACCAATAGCCTTAGTATTGCTTTATATTGTGACGTTAATAAAACTCTTAATCTGACTCCCCAAATAAATCACGGGGCCGTGGTAACCGAGGGTTCACACATGTTAGTGCATTCTTGGCCCGCTGTTTGTAGACCACGGTAGCCTAGTGGTCAAGATCCCAAACTCGGGGCTAGAGTGTCTTGAGTTCGAGCCTTGTGCCACTAAAGACACGCCATGTAGAAGGAGCCTTTGCACACATTAAATCTGTCGAGGCTCAGACGTCCTCCCGTTGGTGACGTGTAGAAGTTAGTAGAAGAGGGGGGGGGCTCAAGTTTCATTCTTGTTACTTAACCATGGTTCAAAGTTCATGGTTTAAGTAAGATCCATCACCAAAAGCCCTCATGCAGTTTTATAGTGCGATGTTAATATACTCTCGACCCGCGCTCCGTGTCCTGAAACCTCTCCTAATATGACTGAAAATCCACCAAATCCTTTAAATATGTCGAGGCTGAAGGCCTTGGCATGGTATGGAAGTTTGGAAAGTGGGGTAAGAATCCTCAACCAGGGTTCCAAACTATGGGGTCTTTCGCTTCGTGTAGCTTCGTAGTATGACATAAATGAGCAATCCTTACAAATGAATCACAATGAATATCTTGTTTTACGCACTGAATTGAACTAATGCCACATTAACCAAGAAAAAGGGACAATAATAAAAAAGCATCAAATAAAAATTTTCCGAATTCAAAAATCCATTGTAAGACAATATAGGTGGAAAAAAGGCAATTTTAATTAGCATCCTAATAGGCATTCAATGATTGTTCCGTTAATGACAATGATTACGAACTTGTAGTTGTGACGCCACTGAAGACCTACCATAGAGAGGAGCTGATGCACGGTGGGTTTCAAAGTCCTCACGTTTGGGTGATGCGAAAGTTACGACAGTGTGTGTGTAGGGGGGATTGGTTACTACTCGTCATTTGATCTGTTTAAAATTACGAGGTTCGCCGTTAATAGATTTTGCGTTCCTTTGGAATCCGATGTTAGTAGAAATACTTTCTTACCTATTTATTTTATACGTGTACAAACGAAAATTCCAACTTGCGAAAGCTACATTTTTATTGATTTATTGTGCTTAAATCAAATAGGTTAGAGTGAAAATTGTATTTTTCGTCAAAAATATATGTGCGTTCAGTTAATTGAAGATGTAAACAGATCAAGTGTTCCTAATGTCGAAATCGTGTCAATTGATGTCAAGCCGATCCCTGTGTTTAAATCCTTGTTCCATTTAAAATCCGTCGTGTGTAATACTGGGAGCTTCTGCGCGTAATTGGAACTTTTTCTCATTCTCTAATAACGTTTTGCGGACATTATGATTCTATTCTCGTCAATTGATTATAGCTTAAAATTTTATGGATCACCCATAACATTTAGTGTAACGAAGCTTATCCATAAAATATCGAATACATTCTAAAATATTTTTTCCACATCTACATTTGCTTCGATTACAAGCTTTTACGTTAGTATGTTTTTCAGTAAATTAATTATTATTGAATCTCTTTTCTATCTGTTTGATATGTCCCTTTGAATGATCTTTTGTATCTGAGTATGCATAACCAAGTCTAGCTATTAGTCAGAAATATTAGTGGAAAAGTTTGAACAATTAACATTTCCCCAAAGCCAACTGTGATGTAACGAGTTTGAATGTAATATCTCGATTGTGTGTTCTATGACATTGAATCTACACCATTTCTTATGATGCATTGTTATAATATGTATCTCTCCATCTTATTAAAATCTAATGTTATTTTCCTAAATAATTTCCATTACAATGCTTGACTTCAAGATAATTCTAAATGTATAGGTAGAGTTGTTTTCTCTCTTCAAAAGGTTCTCTTTTGAAAAGACCACTTTTCTTTCAACAATCACGTTTCGGAAAGTTTTAATACTAAGTAGGTGTTTAATAAGTTATTCTATTCATAAACAAGGGGTGTCCCTCAAGAGAAAGAAACTTTCTCAACAAAGCAAGATTCACTTGAAGATAGGGAAATATATATAGTACTCTTTCGGAGAGAAAGGAAGAGATTTTTCAGAATGTTGAAAATATATTTGCATCAACTCAGTGGAACTTCCATAAGCTGACCACACAATAACCTATTATCAGTCTTTCAACCTGGACACCTATCGTGTAGGCAATTCAACTTACCATTAAAGTGTGAAATACATTATTTCATAGAATAACTAGGTATTTCATGAAATAACTCGACAAGTCAGTTAAAGTATATAAAATTATAGAATTCTACCATTTAACTAGGTATTCAGTAGAATTATGATTATTTGATCGTTAAGGTATGAAATACGGCACTCGAAACTTCATTGAACCGGTTCTAGCTGCTTTGGGAAGGATTTTTCCGACTAGGAACTAGAAATGTCCGACCGAAAAAAACAATTATACTCTAAAATATCAAATCTGTATGTGTCGGCGACATTTAATTCCCATTGAAGAAATTCCAAATATTGACACTACGCTTCGATCTGTTGCAACAGCTCAAAGTTGCTGTACAGGTAAGCCTCCTACAACGGGCTACTTGTGCAACGCGTTTCAGATGTTGAGTATTTTTTTCCATAACTTTTTTCTGTTAATATCTACACGTCACTTGTGACGTGTTATATACTTGAACTGACTTGTCTAGTTATTTTATGAAATACCTAGTTATTTTTTGAAATACCTAGTTATTCTATGAAATAACTGAATTATACACTTTAATGGTAACATATGTACTAGCTAGTATATATATATAGAAGGTCGCTCGCACTTTATGGAAACGATTTTGCAATGCATTTTCTCGTTTACATTTTGAGATAAAACTTTGTCAACTCCTTAATAATCATCTTCTAATGTTTTATTTTGATTGGATGAATGAAGAGATTTATCTTAAAAATGGCTCCTAAAATTGATAGATGGCTCGAAGACTACTTAACTGGTCCTTTCGAAGAGATATATTTATATCAACAAATATAAAACGGTGCAAAAATCTCCATTATTGCATTTAAATCAAATGTATTTATAATATTAAATCTGAAAGGGAAAATCGTTCGTTTTAAAGTTAAAATGAAAACATGACCACAAAACCTAATTCTAAGAGTGTTGAACCGCAGGCAACTATTAAGAAAGTGAAGTCCCTGATCCTAAAAGAAAATCCGCCGATTTAAAGATTCATTGCATCGAAACTAGAAATGTCTCCCGGCACTGTAAGTAAAATCATTCCTAAAGATTTCAAGTTAAAAAGATATTTCAACCTAAAGTTCATCTCCCCTTTTTGAAAACATGTTGCTGAAATAAAAGCCAACTGTAGAAAATGATATAAAAATACTTATTGGAAACTGCTCATTGGAAATTTGTGGTAACATTCAACGAGGCATGGGTATATTTAAGTGATTGGAAAGAAAGGATTTTCTATTTCTCAACTGAAGGGAATGAATTGGCTTCGTCAGTGTTCAATAAAGTTCCCAAAGGGAGAGTTGCAGGATTTTATAACAACCACAAATTAAAAATAAATAAATTATAGTTAAAAAAACCACCCTTTTATAGTTAATTGAACTAAGTTATAACTTACCCTTTTAGTCACCAAATCTGGAAATGGAATCTGAAATGAGTCGCCAGATGGGATCTGAAAATAGAAAATCGTTAATCATGACAAATAGTATTATTACCGTTCCTGAACACATGAGCCAAATTTCGAATTAATATAATCTTTTAAAGTGGGTAAAAATTGAGTTCAAAGATTCCGTTACATACAAGTGAAGCTTATAAAAAGGTGTTAAACAAGCCCCAAATAAAGTCAACATTTACTATTCCAACCTTATATGAAAAGGACATGGATATCGTTGAGCTTCTTATAGACAATGGTTATAGTCACACTTCTGAGTCAACTGCTGCTAATTTAGCAAAGAAAGAATCAAGAATAAAGTATCTCCCGTTGGATGAAATACGTGCAAAATCTCCCTACGCTTCACCAATGAACTTTTGTGCTTTCGGTTGATTCAAACGAGCCTTTGGAAAACGGCATCCAAGAACACTGAACGGACTTTGGAAAACGGTTCAAGAGAATTGGAGTAAAATTTGTACGTCAGTACTAAGAAAAAGTTTATTTTCATGAAAAATTCGAGGAAGAGTTATTTTTACGGCTATCATATCGAAGCCAATTGCCACAAAAATACGGTATTTATTGATAAAAAGTAACTATTCTAATCGTTTCCATAAAGTGCGTACGACCTTCTGTATATATTCGTTATTCACACAGGTGAATTGAAAAATATAACAATCGAGATCGAAGGATGGAAAATTATCGAGGTCAAATTTTTATACTATACTTTGAATAATTTGAAGTGAAAATGATTAGACGGTCAAAGCAGCAGTTGACCTATATTAAATTAGTATGCCTAGAACTTGTAAATAAAAGAAACTCTTACTTTAAAACATACAAAGGGTGAGTGAAAGAGAATTTTATGAACGTTGCACTATTGATGACAGACCATGGTGTAGTGACACCTGAGTTAGCTACCCCTCTCCACACCCCACCAATGGGAAGACTTTAGCCTCGACAGATTTAACATTCATCAGCCCCTCTAGACTTCAGTGGCTCCAACTCTGTGACCATAACCACTACACTACTGCAGCCGATCTCTACAGAAAAGAGAAAGCAATTGATTTCAGTAGACTTCGTCAAAAGCAAGCTGGAACTCCCAAAGAAAAAACTTGCTCCAACTCACGAGTCTGTGACCATAACCACTAGACTACTGCAGCCGATCTCTACAGAAAAGAGAAAGCAATTGATTTCAGTAGACTTCGTCAAAAGCAAGCTGGAACTCCCAAAGAAAAAACTTGCTCCAACTCACGAGTCTGTGACCATAACCACTAGACTACTGCAGCCGATCTCTACAGAAAAGAGAAAGCAATTGATTTCAGTAGACTTCGTCAAAAGCAAGCTGGAACTCCCAAAGAAAAAACTTGCTCCAACTCACGAGTCTGTGACCATAACCACTAGACTACTGCAGCCGATCTCTACAGAAAAGAGAAAGCAATTGATTTCAGTAGAAAAAAGCAAGCTGGAACTCCAAAGAAAAAACTTGTTGCCAATTCAACACAACTAAAATTCAGTTTTTCAAAAAATAGTATTTAAAAAATATTATTTATTCGAATAGCATTTGTAATTCTGTTTCAAAGAACAAAACAATGAATAAATACAACAATAAAAAATGACTATCCTCAACCCCTTCCCCCCACACACATATATACGAAATATAAAATTTCTCATTCCTAGACAGACATGAAATCATATAATGTCATGTCGAAAGCTGTGGAAAAAATTGCTTAAAAATTGGATTAAAAAAAATCTGAAACGAATTTCCAAGAAGATCTCTTTCCGAGCTACACATCATCACACACGAGTCATTTTGATTTTCTACGTAATTGTAGGAGCCAAAGCTTTTCATTTATTACTATAGTTTATATCAGGGGTCGGCAAACTTTTAGTTTTGGTGAGCCAAGCCAATCTACCAATAGGATTCAGCGTGCCACACAGTTGGACATTTTTGAAACAATTCGATTCCCGCAATAATGCATGCAGAGTCAGAGAATAGAGGTTAATAATATAGTAGATATTTAGTTTTGTTATGCATTAATTTTGCATTATATATTTTAAAATATTTCTTAGCATAAAAACAAATAGCATAAAATATAACTATTTCTTCAGCAAAAATAAAACAAAATTAAAATTGTACATATATTATATATTTTTAAACATATTTATTAAAATAAGAAAGAGACAACATAAAATAAGTATTTCCTTTCATTATAGTTAATTAATAAGATAAATAAAAATATTAATGCAACCCTAACACCGCTCTATTTTCACATCATACATCATCTGAATATTCAGTTGGTAAACAATTTCTTTGTGGATTCAAAGTATTTTTCTACGAGGAAAGATTTTTTACTTAAATACGTAGAACCAATAGCAGGAAGCATATTATATGTAGTTTTCAAATCAAACAATTAAATCTCTCCAGCAATGGCTTTTAATAATTTACAAAATGCCTGAAATTTATCTTTCAGATTTTTTCGTGATTCCGTACTCATCCCTAATTCTGAAAATGTTTGTAAAATAAGATTTATTACAAATTTATGAATTTCCATCCACTCAAAAGTTGACAAATTTGTTGAGCAAATGCCACTGAGAATTGCATCGCGTGCCACATGGGGCACGAGTACCATTATAAATTTTATAAATAAAATAAACCCTGACTAAAAGAAAACATTAAATAAAATACTGATGCTGCAGTTTAATAAGGCGTGTGGTCACCTCTCTGACAGCCAGGCGCACTGCACAGCGATTTACCATACTTGCTATGAGAAGATGAATGAGTTGTGGGCTCAAACGGTTCCAAGCTTCTTGGAGAGCTCTCTTCGGTTCTGTAACGGAGCTTGGTGGGTGCGAAAGGGCTGCAATTTGTCTGCCGAGCATATCCCATATATGCTCGATAGGATTTAAATCAGGGGAGTTCGTAGTCCACAACATGCGCTGAATGTTTTCCGTTTCAAGGAAATCATCAATCAGCACCACTCGGTGACACGGCGCATTATCATCCATGAATATGAAGTCAGGACCGACAGCACCTCGAAACAAGCGAACATAAGGCCCAAGAACTTCGTCTCTGTATCTTTGAGCAGTCACAGACCCCGTGTCAAAGAAATGGAGGTCTGTGCGGCCGTCCATCATGATGTCTGCCCATACCATTACTCCCCTTGATGGAAAATGATGCCTTTCCGTTACGTTTCTTGGTTCAAAACACTACTCAGACTAAACTGAGACTCGTCTCTGAACATCACAGTGGCCCACTCTCCCACACTCCACACTCTTTCAAACTCCAGTTCAAACGAGCACATTTTTGCGCAGACGTGAGGGGAATGCAAACTGCTGGTCTTCTGGCTACCGCAGGCCAGCATGAATGAGTCTCCTGTAAACAGTTGGTCTCGAAATACGTATTCCTGTGGCGACTGTGAGTGCCAAACCCAGTGCTCGGGCAGTACTGCTCCTCTGACGTCGCGCACGTATTTCCAGATATCGGTCTTGGAGAGGGGTTGTGACTCTTTTTCGACCTGATACTGGTTGTCGGGTACCATCTCCCGTTCTCTGAAACCTCTGCCACAGTCTTGAGATCACAGACTGGTCCACATTCAGAATTCTAGACACTTCAGTTTGTGATCGTGAGGATTCCAGCATTCCAACGATTCTTCCTTTCGTAAGCATGTCATATTGGCTTCTCTGTGCCATCATTCACCTTGTTTGATGGTTAACAACGTTCCTTCGCACAGCAGTTGTATGAAACTTGTCTGAACTGCCTATGTTGCGTGAATCGGTTTCTCCGCGTTCCGACATGTGCCGGTGTTTCGCGCAGGACGTAATCGACTGAAAAGTTTTGCATAAACCCAATGTTTCTTCTTCACCCAATTAATATCAACAAGAAATGTGGAATAATTTTACGAATATTTAATCCATGTTTTTCGCATTTTACGATTTATGCTTAACTTTTGGACACCAGCGTAGTTAATAACTGAATTAACTACTATTATTAATTATTGTTATGTTTTAAGAAATGTTTGAATTTTGAAGAGGTAAATGCAGTATTTCTGCCACTTAATATGTTTTCTGGCATATGATTTTGGAAAAAAGTTTGTCTCAAACAATTAATATATGCATTAGTTTTTACATTTTTTGAAGGGAAAGTCCAATTATACCTGGTGGCATGATCTATAATAATGTGCAAATGTTTCTTTACTGAGTTATAATAATTTAAACCACCTACACTATCTATTGATAAAAGTTCAAAGGGAATTGATTGCATCAGTCAGTATTTTTTCTGATGTGACTTATTATTAAATTAACACGTTTCACAGTGTTTTACATAATTTCTTACATCAGTTATAATTTTATTCAGTAATATTATGGTGATATTAGTTTTAATTGGTAGCTACACCAGGATGACCCCAAATTTTTCGTGTGTTGTTTCTATTAGTTTCACTCGTAGTGCTTTGGGTACAATTATTTTATTTAAACCTTGTTTCTTCACAACGAAAACACCATCTCTCTTAAGACATTTAGGGGCGGGGGCAGACATATTTTCTAAATTTTGAAAATGAATTATCTCATTGATATTTAATAAAGGTTCTGGGGGAGTATGAGGCCGCGGTAGCCGAGTGGTCTAGGCATCGGATCGTGGGTAGCATGTCATGAGTTCGATCCCAGTACCACTGAAGACCCGCCCTGTAGGGGAGCGATGCACGTTAAATCTGTCGAGAGCTCAAACGTCCTCCCGTTGGTGTGGTAGTTAGGAGAGGGGGGAGCCAGCTCAGGTGTTCCTAAGGCTAGGAGTTTGCTATTGCACTACTGTGGCTAATATTGATCTCTGTACTGTTTAGTTGTACTTTGGTTTATAGCTATATATATATATATGTTACCTTAAAGTGAAATAATAATCCGTTATTTTTCATAGAAATATGTTTTTTAGGAAATAATTATACACGTCAGTTGACACAAAATTATTGAATTCTACGATTTAACTAGGTATTCTACAGAATAACGATAGCTTTATTTTTAAAGTTTCAAATAGTACGGCACTTTAAAGTTCTTAGAACTGATTCTAGCTGATTTTAGTCAGTTTGGAACCACTTAGAGTTGTGTTGCACTGACGTACGTGTGTGTACGCATCATTCCGTTGTTTTTCCGTTGCTTTGTATTTACATTAGCGTTTTACATTTTGGAACATTAACAAATATTTTTGCAACCTGTTTTCAAGCATTGACTTCTGCAGAAAGGGATGACTAACCCATAAATATTTAATGCTAGAGAGATTTGAATGTTTATTAAATAAGGGTGGGACAAAGGAAAAAACTGTGCTGCACTTACTAGTGAAAAATTATTAACTTTGATAGCAGAAGTAAAAAGTGCTAAGACAGCCTAGAAAAAAATGTACCATGTGACTATTGGTTACTCCAGATATATCATATATCCTTGAACTGCAAGGAGTTAGTTCGGTCAGTAACAAATGCAAGAACTAATGTTATTCTTTATTGATCAAGTGACATGTTCTTGGATATTTTACATGAAATACATATTCCTATTGGACATGGTGGTAAAAACCGCATGATAAAAGAACGGAACCTTTGGTATAAGTACCTTGCTCAGAATGACATAAAGCAGTTTTTGAGTGTATCTGAACCTTGTCAGCAAAAACGAAATATGGGAAAGAAAGGCATAATGGTTAAGCCCATGGTGTTTCTACATCTGAATTCAATAGGTCGAATAGATCTCATAGAGTGGCATTCTCAACCTGAGGGAATCTATAAATTTATTTTAGTTTACCAGGATCATTTGTTGATGTTTGTGATTTTAAATTCCCTCCAAACAAAATTATCAGAAAAGTTCGCGATGCATTCGTTCGATATATTTTTATTATTGGATGCCCCATGTGTACTGCAATTGGACAATAGAAGGGAGTTTTGCAATAAATTTATAGACGACTTGAAAAAAACTTGGCCGGAACTTAAAGCAGTACATAGCTATCCCAGATATTGTCAGAGTCAAGGTAGCGTTGAGAAGGCCAATCAAGACGTCGAAACTAGTTAACAACTTGGATGCAAGATCTACTTCATGGAGTAACGGCCTTAAATGGACCCAGTTCATGAAAAAGAGGACACTGTTCATTCTGGTTGGAAGAGAAAGCCTTATGAGGCTATGTTTGTCTGTGCTCCTAGAGTCCACAACTCCTATTTCAAGAGAACTCTAACTACTTGTTCCGACGTAAAGATGATGCTACTTTTGCCAAAGAAGCATCTTTGAATGAAATTGTAGAAGTGTCTTTCGAGCGTTTTGAAGATAAATGTCCGAATAACCTTTTAAAAATGTGCGTCATGAGTTCAAAAAATTGCGAAGACAGCTATTTTTCTGTAAATGTGAGCAGCCGACCCATGTTTCATGTTGAGAAGTCTGTTACAAGGAAAATAAAATTGAACAGAAAGTCAATAACTTGTGTCTAAGAAGAAAAAATATCTAGAAAGAAAGACAAGGAGCTAAAGAATGTTTGAAAATTCAAGATACGAAAATGAAATTATTGTCAAGCAAATCTTGTTCTGGGGCATCTCTGGGCGCTACATTTCTTATTCCAGTTCCTGAAGTTGACAGAGGAAGAGGAGACGCTAGATCCGTCTTAGCTGTTGCTATGGAAAATAGCGGGGAAGGATTTATCCGATTAGGAACAAGAAATGACCGAATAAAACAATTGTACTCCAGATCGGTATATGTGTGAGTGAGAATTAACTTTCATTGAAGAAGATCCAAATATTAATACAACACTTCGATCTGTTGCAATAGCTCAAAGTGGCGGCACTGGACAAGGATTTAAATAGTGCTCGTGTAAAAAAAATGTGTAATAGTAAAAAGAGTGCTTGTTTCAGAAATAATATACAATTGCAATTCAAAGTGTCATCATAGTAATAATTTATTTTATAAATAATGAAAAGTAAAATAAAGGTATGTATTTCATCAAATTTAAATTATTGTTTGAAAATTAATGGTTTTATGAAGAAATAGTTTTTCTTCCTAGCATGTATTTTTTTTAATAATATTTAAATATAACTATTTCTGTGTAACACAACTTTTTTGTCTTCGTTTAATGTTATCAATATGAGAAATAATAAATTATATCATCTGTGCTTTTCCTTATTATTTTCCAATTAATCATCCTCAATAGGGGTAAAATTTATTTTTCGAAAGATTTTAGCAATTTATGATCAATTAATTTGTAAAATAACTTTGAAATTGTTTATTTTTTACTTTAGCTGTCTATCATTAGTAATTTCATAGAATAACTAAGTAAAGTATGAAATGTTTCATCTACTATACACTTTAATTGACTTGTCAAGTTTTAATTCATGAAATACCGAGTTATTCTATTAAATAAGTGAAATGACACACTTTAGAAACAATTTTTAAATACTTTTGGAGCAGCTCTCTTACGTGTCTGCTTGTTGCAGTAGTACATAACATTCTCGTGCGCTTATATGAGAAATTTCACAATTATGACAGCACTTGCCGCACCATCTGACGTTATTAATTTAAAATATTCTCCAGAAATTACTAACAATCCAATTGATTTTTTATATGAATTTTGTGGCTGCGGTAACCGAGTGGTCAGGGTTGCGGAAGGCGAGTTCTGGAGCCACTAAAAACCTAGCATTTTGAAGATCTAATGCATTTTCAGTCTCTCGGGGCTTCGCGTTGGCTCTTTCTTGGAGAGTGTGGCACCGGTGTCATCCTCGTCTCTTGAATGAGATGCAAAATGACGTCGGCAAAAGTCCTCGCGTTGCTTCAGAGTGTTTATCAAATCGTATTCAATTGATTTCACACAATTATTAAAAAAAATGAAAGTTATTTTAAATGTTCGTCCTGATAGTTTTCAAGAGTTTCTTTGAAAAGGTGAAGCTTAGAAATAAATCCTGCAATTAGTTTGACCATTTCGTACGACATTTATTATGCTATATTTTAAATCCGCATTATTTACCAAGTCAAATTGAAATAGTCATTAGAGAGAGTGATTAGTGACGCTGACTGATGTGCCGTAGGCCCTGGGTTCAAATCCAGAAGAAGGCATGGATGTTTATAAATGTGTAGTGCCTTTGCGGTCTAAATGACCGTTGATCCGCAAGTTCTCTCCTGAGGTTGGTGGAAGGGGAGGAGAGGGGGAGGGCCCTGACTACCCCCATAGTATTATCCCTTAAAATTCGAGTAGAATCGAGATAAATCGTGCAGTCACCTGTATGATGCTCAAAGCTGCCCTAACGACAGGCTTTAAAAACTAGCCCTTTACCGCGTCATGAATGTCATGGGCCTCGATTTGACTCCATCAGATAGGTGGACTTAGCAATATCAACAACAAAAGTTGAATGCTTAAGTTTTCCAAATTCAAGAGAAATTTAAAAGTATGTATGAGATAACACACAACTAGAAACATGCACTGCCCCTGTAGAAGAATTTTGAAAGCACTTTTAAAGAAAAAAGGATTATTTTTTCGAGTTTTCTATAATTTTTTACTGGATAAGTAAATTATGTAAAGATAATTTTCCGAGCTTTCTGATCTTGCTATGGAACGAAACGCTGCAATGTATTTAGAATCTTTGTAATCTATTTATGAAATGATGTTGAAATGTCCCTTTCATAAAGTTATGGAGTGCTGAAAAGTGCTTCCTATAAATCTCTTTTTCCTCAAAATACTTTATACATTTTTCGTATCGGTAAGTGCACTGAAATCGGAATCTGCAAAGATTGTATTTCAATTGGCACAAAAAATGAGAACACATTCCTTAGGTACATTTTCCTTTTTATCCACGGATTCAATTTAAGGACTTGTTTAATACTCGATGAGACCCAACTATTTGTAATTTCTTGCAATACATAGATAAAAGTAGTCATTACATGTATAAGTAACATAATTTAACACAAAATTATTCCATATTCAAAACATTTCCGAAACTCTTATTTTCTTCTCTTGAGTAATTTCATGATTTTACAAAAAAGACAGTTTTTATTGCACTTTGAATCAAATGAAAATGTCTTTCTCTGAACACCAACATAATATTTTTTTCATATAAATTCACACACATTTGATCTCCTGTCTCGGAATAAATAGTCTAGAATCAAGAAACCAATTTTACTGTCCCATTCCAGGATTCACTAGAATTCAAAAAACTAATAGGCATAACTTTTCTATGCCTTGTTAGAAGACTTCTTAAACGATTTTTCATTGACTCGAAAATTGAAAAGAGTTACTCATAATATCCATTATTCCTTCAGTGCAAATTTTGTTCAAACTTAGAGATAGAATTCGAAAACATAGTTTCTAAAATCACCCCAGTATGTAACACACACACACACACACACACACATATATATATATATATATATATATATATATATATATATATATATATATATATATATTCCTGTTTTATATACTTCATATTTTGAGTACATTAGGTATTCTTGGTGATTCTTACAAAAATTGAAATTATGCTTCCCAACATTAAAATACAATGTCTCTCGAACTGTTCGATTTTAGATTTAAAAACTATGATTACTAAAATGAATAAATTGTTTCCAGAAAACTCAATGCCTTAATCTATTTTTAATTTGCCATTGAATATGTAGAAACACATGCGAAAAATTTATCCAGCATAAATTTTATATTTCGAAATAATCTGGCTCTAAAGTAAAATGAAGCCTAAGGGACCTCTCGAGTGATCTTTGATCTCGACCACTGACGCGGTCTTAAGCCCACATGACACAACGCACACTCGCGAAACAACTTCTCGTCTTGTCATGAAGTTATTGATTGCTTGCATTTTGAATGCATTTTGAGCACAGAAACACCCCCGACTTTATTAATTCGAAACCTTTCTTCTACTGGTCGCTTAAACAGGAAGCATTTTCTAAAGTAAATAGCCAATAAGAAAAATATAGGATAAGAGAGAAAATCTACATGCAAAATTATCTCTAATCAGATATTATACTCTTCCTACAAGGGTTGATCAGAAACAAAAGGTTAAAAGTCGCAGCATTTTTCCCAAAGTGGAGACAGATGGGGGTAGGTAGTGAAAGTTCCCAGATGGTTCAGGACGATTGAAATGGCGGACTTAGGAAATTGGTCTCGTTTGGAAGTGCAAGCCGTGATTCAATTTTTATGGGCAAAGAATGTGTCCGCATCTGCAATGAACAGACAACATGTGGCGAAATTGTGTCACTCTTTTCAATCAGGCAGACAGGGTGTCTAAAACTCTAATATGACAGGGAGCTGATGGCCAAGTTCTTCAACGATAGAAATCAACAAGGCACGAACTGAAGAAATTATTCAAAATGATAGATGGGTAACTTTACGTGAAATCTCTTCAGAGCTGAAACTGAGCTATGGTAGCGTACAACATATCGTTTCTGATGCGTTCCGATAATTCAAGACAGTTCTGTGAAAACATTGGCCGAGACATGGCTCAGGGACCTGATTTCTACCAAGACGAGTTAAACAAGTTGGTCCTGCTTTCTGATAAATGCCTAAATACACTTGGTGATTATGTCGAAACGTGATAGACACGCATACCTCTAAGTTCCCTTTTGTATTTTCTGTCTAGTAATAATAAATATTTTTTATTCGAATTGTAACCTTTCTTTTGGATCAACCCTTGTACAATCAAGGAAAAAAAATGTGTTATAAAATACAGTCGTCAAAATTTGTCGTAGTTCTTAATTGTTTATATTACAAAATTGAGATGAATCATTTGTTTGATAGACTTCACGACGTACAATTAAGAACAGACAATAGGCGACGGGTTATAATATACACTGATGCCCAAAAGTTAAGCATAAATCGTAAAATGCGAACAACATGGAGTAAATATTCGTAAAATTATTCCACATTTCTTGCTGATATTAATTGGGTGAAGAAGAAACATTGGGTTTATGCAAGACTTTTCAGTCTATTACGTCCTGCGCGAAACACCGGCGCATGTCGGAACGCGAAGAAGCCGATTCACGCAGCATAGGCAGTTCAGACAAGTTTCGTGCAACTGCTGTGCGAAGAAACGTTGTTAACCATCAAACAAGGTGAATGATGGCACAAAGTCGCCAATTGGACATGTTTACGAAAGGAAGAATCGTTGGAATGCTGGAATCCTCACGATCCCAAACCGAAGTGTCTCTAATTCTGAATGTGGACCTGTCTGTGATCTCAAGACTGTGGCAGAGGTTTCAAAGAACGGGAGATGTTACCCGACAACCAGTATCAGGTCGACCAAGAGTCATAACCCCTTTCCAAGACCGATATCTGGAAATAAGTGCGCGACGTCAGAGGGGCAATACTGCCAGAGCACTGGGTTCGGCGCTTACAGTCGCCACAAGAATACGAATTTTGAGACAAACTGTTTACAGGAGACTCAATGATGCTGGCCTGTATGCCAGAAGACCAGCAGTTTGCATTCCCCTCACGTCTGAGCATAAATGTGCTTGTTTGAACTGGAGTTTGAAACATCAACATTGGAGTGTGGGAGAGTGGGCCAATGTGATGCTCAGTGACGAGTCCCGGTTTTGAGTAGTGATTCTCGGCGGGTAACGATATGGAGAGAACGTGGAATTCGTTTTGAACCAAGAAACATAACGGAAAGACATCATTTTCCATCAAGGGGAGTAATGGTATGGGCAGGCATCATGATGGACGGCCACATAGACCTCCATTTCTTTGACGCGTGGTCTGTGACTGCTCAAAGATACAGAGACGAAGTTCTTGAACCTTATGTTCACTTTTTTCGAGGTGCTGTCGGTCCTGACTTCATATTCATGGATGATAATGCGCCATGTCACCGAGCGGTGCTGATTGATGACTTCCTTGAAACGGAAAATATCCAGCGCATGTCGTGGCCTGCGAACTCCCCTGATTTAAATCCTATCGATCCTGTATGGGATATGCTTGGGAGACAAATTGCAGCCCTTTCGCACCCACCCAGCTCCGTTACAGAACGAAGAGAGATGTCCAAGAAGCTTGGAACCGTTTGAGCCCACAACTCCTCAATCATTTCATAGCAAGTATGGTAAATCGCTGTGCAGCGTGCCTGGCTGTCAGAGGTGACCACACGTCTTATTAAACTGCAGCATCAGTATTTTATTTAATGTTTTCTTTCCTTTTTTCTTTATTGTGTGAATCCTTGCTATGCTCAGTTTTCTTTCAAACTGCTACTTTGGATAATAAAATTAATTATTATCATTCTTTTGATTTGCTTCCTTATTTTATAACCATTTTACACTCGCATATCACGTTTCCCGCCATTCTCATTTACAGTTCCTTCTTTATTCACATAATTATCAATTATGCTTAACTTTTAGACACCAGTGTATATGTTATGTTGGAGTGTGGTTCGTTAGAGCTAGTAAAGACTAAGAGCTAACAAACAAAACGATTTTAAAAAGAACAAGGAAAAGGGGAGTACCCGAAAACTAAACTAAAACATTAAAACAATTAAATTTCGTCTTTCAGGTACTCGTTCTAATCGTTTCCTTTTGTCTCTATCCGAATCGCTCTCTTCTCTCTGCATCTGTCGGTTCATTCTGTCTCTGGGGATCTCTGCACGCATCCCTGTGAATCGCACTCAGTTAAGTGTCACGGCGCAGGCAGGTGCTGCCATCACATGAGGGATTCTCCCTCGGCTTTCCTGCAGTGGAGCCGACCTTGGTAACAAAAAAATCAGCATTGTCCTGAAACGTTGTCGTCGAAGTGGCATTCAGTTTGTAATTAAAAGCATTAGAACCAGAAAAAGAAACTGAATAAAACAGAGAAATGAAAAGAATAAAAAGTGAATGAGTTGTTTATTACGACTTCACACGAGAGTCGTTAGTCTGGACTGGGTCATCATTGCTGCTCACAGCTATTCGGAAAGAAAAAGCTATAAAAATGAAAAGAAAAGAATGTTCAGTTCATCTTAAATCGGAAGAATTATAAGGTTCGCAAAGAGTTCCTTTCAGGGTTAAGTCACTTCTGGGGTAGTCAAAGTTCAGTTGTAATATCGTCAGGCTTCTTCAGCTGAGCACATCTTCATGAAATCATTGCAGTCGACGCAATGATTTCACCTTCTTGTTGCTCGGCTGTTTCAACTTCGTATCCAAAATGATGGAGTTTAGGAAATCTATTTGTGTAAACAAATATTTTCTCTCTTCAGCAAATTCTTGATTCTCATCACTATAACTTGATTTATAAGCATTTCTTCCAGATCCACTGTAACTCCTTTCTTATTCTTGTGCCTTAAAACATATTTTCTTGTTCTATAAACGATACAGATGTTTTTAAATGATTGCTTGATTCCAAATGTGAGTTAGCGCTTAATTTTTCTTTTAATGAAGCAATTTCTTTTCCGCCAAGTGTATTTTGTGTGTTTTTAAATGTTTCTTCTAAGGTCTTATACTTCTTTCCAAGCTCGGTTAACTTTTCAGCCTCTTTTAGATCTAATTCATCTAATTTACTCATCTAATAACTCCGTTTTTTCTAATGTGAGTGTTGATGCGTTTCGCACTTGCATCTCTAAATGTTTGCTTTTATCTTCTGCATCTTGTAATTTTAGCTGCAATACTTCTATAGCACTATCTTTTAATTTCGATTAGTTATATGCTCAGAAACATTAATTAAATTAATAAAGTTATCTTCTGTTTTAGGTAGTAATTCGATACGTTTGCACTAATTTTAAATTCAGCTTGTTTTAAGATATCCGTTCCAATTATTCCATCTATAGTCGTTTACGAATTGTCAATAAGCCATATATGTGTCTGATATTTGCTACCTTAGACATCAATAGTGGATTTAAAGGATCCAGAGGTTTAATTTCACTTTTAACAAAAGCAGTTAATTTTTTGTCGGATTTAATGTCGATCCTCCAAAACTTTGATAAACACTTTCGCGCACTTAAGTTTTAGTACTACCACACACAGTATCAATAAAAGCATCAAAATCGTAAAAATCAATTTTAACATTATCACGTATTTCTGTTGTGTAATGGAGTTCATTAACAACTTCAGTTTTAGCATCGGATTTGTTATTTGTACATTGAGAACTTTTACATCCAAATTGATTAGATTGCAAATTTTTTAAATCTTTATTTTTATGATAACACTAATTAGATGCATGGTTAAATAGTCCATAATTATAACATCGTATGCGTACATCATTATTATTAACAATTGCATTAAATTTACCTTTTTTTTAATACTTATTATCAGAGCTCATATGATTTTTATTAGTTGTAGAAAAATCATATTGTTTACGCTTATGCGTTTATTAATATTATCAAAACTATAACAATTATTTTTTGCGTACAACTTTTTCATAAATCTTTAATATTTTTCTTTACATTTGGAGACTCTTTTACATGCATATAAGATCAAATCGTTATGTTTAGTGTCTGGAATACCATCAATGTAATGTTCTATTGTTGACTGGTTTTTTTTTCATTCGTAAGAAAATGCCTTTTCTAAGCAGTTTTTCGCATGGCCAAAAATATTCGAGCATGGATTTTGTTGGACGTAATCTCCGTTTCTACATTTCCTTATGAACACCGTAAGAACTAAATAGATCTTCAAATTTTTCAATTAATGCATTTTTCAAAGCTTTATATGTAAAAATGCTATGTAGAGTTTGTATAAAGTTCTTTGAGGGACGTTGGAGTAAACGTTTGATACAAATAATTTTTTGCAATTCCAATATGTTTGTGGGATAAAAATAAAATTTTCTTCCACTTCGGCAAAAAAAAAAAAAAAAAAAGGAGTGAACAGATTAATTATTGTTTTTTGTAAAAGGACGCATAGTCAAGAGAATTTCTCTTAGTAGAAAGGAACTGTCACCATAATTTCTGGGGTTGTGGTTCCTCTCATCTGGGAAAAACTAAAAGTTAGGTGAAAGGTCAGGTTCAACATCTTTGGTTGATGGCCTAAAGGGTCCAATTTGCGTACTGTGGTGTTGCGTTGTAGCATAGGTGTCAGGTACCTACGGAGAAAGAGCAAAATTTATTTCTTCATCGTCATCTGTTAATTCCGCAGCAAAAGAATATTTAAGCCCGAGGTTAAAAAAATTTTTATTACTTAGATCTTTCCCCTTTCCGGGGCAATTAAGACCCAACAGACAGCACACAGTAATTAGTTCCGTCTTGTTAAATTATTTTAATTTTTTTTCTTTCCATGTTTGAAATTCTTAATTTCTGGAAAGACAGAAAAAGATCTCAAGTTCTTACGAGATGATCTATCATAGGGATCATCAAATATAACTTTATAAAGAAGTTGAACAGCTGAAGAAGGGGTCGTGTTTAAGAAATTTGCTATCATGAGGATTTTCTTTAGCATGATCATCTTGCAAATAACTATTGATAAAAATAGATGAATTGGAATGGACTCATACACCATTTGGATGACTCTGTTGATGCAACGTATTCGTGTTTGTCTTAATAAACCATGGTGTATCTAAATGTTTACTTGGATAGGTCTTTCTTTTTTAATTCTTGGAAATATTTAAATGTCCAGAGGTTCTTCACTGTCCTAAAGTAATTTAGGGCCGAACGCCCAATTGTTGTGTTGGGGTGTGGATCCATAGCTAGTAAAGATCAAGAGAAAACAAACAAAAATATTTATTTAAAAAAAAACAAGGAAAAAGAGATTGCACAAATACTAAACTAAAACAATTAAGCTGGCGTCGTTGCCATTGGCTTAAGTTCATTTTTAGGTACTCGCCATCGTCGTTTTTTTTGTCCTACGGTAGATGCTGCTGTCATATGAGAGATTCAACACACACAACACACGCATATATATATATATATATTAAGGCAGAGTCCTTGATAATAAATAAAGATCATGATGGGAAAACTACGATATTAAAATGCAGTTCATCCTTATGGACTAAATGTATTATACCAAAGTAAAAATATTCTACATGCAACTAAACAAAATAAAATTCAAAATACTACAATAATGAGATTTAAAAAAGTGATAAAAGAAAAACTAGAGGGACTAGAACTAAAAGAATATGTAGAGACAAAAATCTTCTTAAAAATAGTATTGCAGATATATGAAAAAGTTTTGAGAACAACCTTAACCCTTTCAGGACTGGATGAGTTTTCCTGAAAAGCCTAATTTCATTAAAAAAATCATATAAAATAATTACTGTAATAAAATATGTTGAAATCTATAGTTTATTATATAATCATTCCAGATTCCATATCTTCCAAATTCAAATCAGACCTTTGGGATCATGGGCCTCAGAACGGGGAAACGAAATCAATCGTGAGCCCTGAAGGGAGAAACGTCACATGTATGGGATCAAGGTCCTGAACAGGGTTAATACGAAACGGATCAAATAATTTATGTTTGGACTAGTAAAACACAATTATGGATTATAGAAGAAATTCTAAACGCAGATGAATTAATAGATTGTCAAACATTATACACACTGCTAAAAAAATTAGGAGGGTACATGAATTTCATGAAATTAACCAAATATTTCTTCTGATAACTGAAACAAAACATCCGTTGTCTAAAATGTAACAGAAAACAGGAAAAGAAAACTTCATATGCAAATCAACGTACATGGTGTTGAAAACAAGGGAAAGTAAATAAGTGCAGAAATAGTGATTTCGTAGAAGCTGTTATTCTTCATGATCTCAGTGGTGAAATTCAACCTTTCGGTAGTTCTTTTAAGGAAAGGGAATGTAAAATGTTACGCAACTTGATCTATCAGAGTCCATGGCTTGGTGTATTATCGGAGACTGGAATCCGGAGGAGCACAAAGAACTGTAGTGGATGCTGTGGGAGTGCCAATAAAGTAAGACTCTGGAATTGATACTAATACACAAGACATGCTCGACATCCGCCTGAACAAGGTCATCCATGGTTTACCACTGTAAATAATGAGGGACATATCCTGTAAGCGGCTCGTCGAGACTGAACAGACAATACGACGTGGATTCAAAGACAGTTTCTTTTGGAAGCAGGATGAAAAATTTCAATCCAAACTATCAGAAACAGACTTAATGTGGGTGGTTTGTATGCACGTAGGCCAATGGTGTGTATTTCGTTGAACAAAATACACGTGCGGCCCGAAGAAAATGGACATTGAGTCTGAACATCAAGATTGGATGCAAAATGAGCAGAGTCAAAAGCTGTTTAAGGACGAGTCTAGATTCAGCTTAGAGTGTGATATCAGACGCGTTTGGGTATGGAGAGAAAGAGACACTCGAAATATCCCTATATTCGTTGAGGAAATATCCCAGTTCAGACGAGGTGGTTTGATGACATGTGTGTGTGGACTGGTAGTGGCATTGCTGGCCTACATATCACACGAAATGGGAATTGGACGGCTAAAGGGTATGAAACCGAGACCCTAAGACCACATGTCGCTGCAGCCATTGTAATTCTTAATATAAGGTTAGAAATCGTACAATCCATTTTGTGGAAAAAATTTTTCCTGACCTAAATCTTATCCAGCATGCTTGGGACTCATTCAGACGACGCATTCAGCGAGATCACAGCTTTCCCTTACTTTCCAGTATGTGGAGATTGCACTCCTTGAAGAGTGGAACAGAATTTCCCGAAGTCTCAGCGATAACCACATCTCATCTATGCTAAACGTGTGTGCAGCAGTCTTAACAGTTTAGAGGGACCACTCAGGATATTAAACATCCTGTATCAATTCTAAACAATCAGTTTTTTATCACTTACATGTAACCAAATTGTTGGCCTGAATCATCATTTCCTATTCTTTATACCATTTCAAAGAATTAAAGTTCCCCTATAATCGTTTTTTGCTTCTTTTTTTCTGTATTGAGTTATTTTAAACATGTGTTCTCCATTTTAAGCCCATGTAGGGCTATCGTGCAACGGTTTCTTCACTTTGTTGTGATAGCTCTCCTAATTTTCTGAGCAGTGTAATATAAAAGAGATCACAAATATTTGAAACATAAACATGAAATAAAATTCAATGAAAATACAAAATATCAAGCAGAAAGTTGTACATTGTTATATATGAACAAATCTTATAATTATAATAATTTTTCTAGCATATTTATAAAACACATTTCACAACTTTCTTAATTCATAATATTAGCTTTAAATACAATAAAGTAGCTTTTAAATACAATAAAAATAGGTGGATCAATTTTTAACTATAATGTGTGTGAACTTATTAAACAGACATAAAAATAAAAATAATTTATTTAATAATGTTATTTGTAATAGCTTTAGTTTTCTCTTTAGGTTTGTACTGGAAGTGAACTATATGTATTATAAAGGTAATTATTATCAACAGATTAAAGGTTTGCCACAAGTCGGCCCAGCTAACAACTGTCTAGTTAATTTATATTTATATTATTATGAAAATAGCTTCATAGAGATAATTCTGTATGTTACATTTTTCGTCATATAAATGATGTTATCATATCTGGTAAGCAAGAAAATTTTAAACAAAACCCTAATTTTTATCCTGAATACCTTAATTTAATACAGCCGAATAGTAACAACTATGTAGCAAATATTTTCTTGATATAGAAGTACAATTAAAAGATAATGTTATAACTACTAATATTTAGGACAAAAAAGATAAATTTAAATTCAATATTATAAAAGTGCATCAATTGGAAAGTAATATACATGTATCAATATTCAGAAAAATTATTATTAGTTACATACAACGTAACAAATTTCTTGTTTCAAAAATGCTGATAAAATAAAAAAATATAAACATTTCATCAATTACTGTTTGATTCAAATACACCCAATTAGTTTTATTAATAGTTATCTGTACTCAGAAATTCTAAATAGCAAGGGATAAAATCGATAGAAAATATTAATATTTTATTACTATAGATTTTAACATGAATATTCTTTTTTCCTAGCTAGACATATTTATAGTTACCTACATATTTAAATTACAGTTAAAATTACTTATTTCCTTAGTTTTATTTTAACCATAATAATATTATATATGAAAAAAAAAACATATATATGTTTCTCAAGTAACTGTAGTAGTTATTTTTATACACGTACAATAGAATTATTTTAGTACTAATAAAATTATACTTTTTGCTAAGTGCTACAATTCAGCCAATAATGCTATGCTTTGAATTTGTATTTGGGTCCAGAATCTGACAATAATTTGTTTATTGTACACATATTCATCCCGGGTTATGCATTTTTGAATGCAATTTTAGGTAAGTTACCTTTTTCTTTTAATGGATTTAGAAATTATATCCATTATTTTCAATAGGATTTCGCTCATTATTAAAAATAGAAAGGGGGAAGATTGGCTAGTCACAAAACTTATTAAACCCCACTTTTATATCAATTAATTTATATATATAAGAGCTGTACTGCACTGTTTGTAATATACTACAGTATCTTCATATTTTTTAAGCTCCAATATCTGTTTTTGAAATTTCATTTATCATATGTATTTATATACGGGGTGTCCATAATTAAAATTGAAATTTGCGAGCAGTCTGTAGCAAAAACTGTGCAGCAGAATTGCATAAAAATTGGGTAATGGCAGAATGAAATGATGGCAAGAGGGGGAAAAAATAATGAGTTTCAAAAATCACCGCTAGTTGTGCAGTGCAAACTATGGAAGAAATTCACTGACGAATGGTGTCAAGTGGGTAATCATGTGACAGTGAGGATAACATTTGCACGTATTTATTCATTACCACGGTAAAAGCTATATGTAAGTTGTTCTTAGGCTATAGGTTTATCTAATTAAAAATATATATCATTGTATTTTTTGCATTATTCTAGTATATATATTAGTTAGGAAATAATCTTAACAACTTTTTTATATAATTTTTTTTATTCTAATCAATTTATCTAATTAGGTAATTATCGGCTTCGAGTAGAGTGTTAGCTGGAGTATTTATTTAGGTTGGATCCTAGCATTTATTTATAGTTCTTGGTTCACTTAGATATGGCTCTTACTTATTTTAGTTCTTAATTAATTTTGTAGTTTTTTATTATATATTTTTGCACAAGAATAACTCTCAATATATATAGGATCAAAACCAGTTCTTTTAAAAAAATTCAAATTGTATGACTATCAAATAACAATGGTATCATTTCCTTAAAAAGAACTCATACCTATTATTATGAAATACAATGTCAGTTAGGTGTGAATAATATAAAAAAATGTCTGTTTGTATTTTTAATTAATAATTCAATGTCAAGAGAAAATATTTTTTCTGAAGTAATATAATTTGATGGTAATTTGTGGGAGAAATATTTAAAAAAATTAAGAAAATTTTCGTTGATATTTACCTTCCACAAATTATCGATTTCTAAAATATTAATAATTATTCTTTACTGTTGTTAAAAGTTATTTTCATTTCTTTCTCTAAATTAAAAAAATATATATTCTTAAGGAGAATGGCAGGATTGAAAAAGGTAACAATTCCTTGAACTGATTAAATTTAATTTAATGATTTGTTATTACCTTATTTTTTTAGCACATGTTAAACTTGTAAAAACTTTTATTTCTTGAAGCTTGTGTATATAGGTATTAATTAATATGTAAGTTTTTGATAAATGTAGAGAATTATCTTTTTTGAAAGTGTATTTTTTAGGTAATGTCATGCTTGAATTTTCTCATTTTTTTCCATTGCTTCAATATTTAGAGATGGAAAGCAACAATTTTTTTTATAAAATATAATATTATATTTACATCAAGTTTGCCTACCTACACTTAAAATGCAAATAAATACTTTATTTCATTGTGGAACAGTTATTATATATAAACTGCTATTTGTAAGAAATGAAACACCACGAAGGAATCATCAGAATTAAATAAAATTTAATGCACAAACGACTTGTATTAGTACAAATAAATGACGAAATTTCCAAAGAAAAAAAAAACAATATTGCGTGTCCAAAATCAGTATTTGGTGTAGCCACCACATGCTGCAATATGTGCTTCTATACGACGTGGCATAGAGTGAAACAGATTTTGAATGTCAGCATGTGGAAGATAATTCCATATTGCTTGTATGCACAGCAAAAGTTCGTCTTTTAAAGATGCAGGACGTGGATCACGAGCGAGACGCCAACCAACGAAATCCCACACGTGCTCAATAGGTGACATATCCGGCAAATAAGCAGAACAAGGAATAAGTTACATATATTGGGCTGAACAGAAGTCTCGAACAGTCTTTGTAACATGTGGGCGTGCATTATCCTGCTGAAAGGTATCACCAGGGATGCCTTGAAGGAAGGGAACGGGCTGTAGCACTTCAAGAATGTACCTGTTGCTATTGAGATTTCTCTCAATTCGTAGCCAATTGGATCGTCCATCATACGAAATCGCACCCCAAACCATAACTACGGATGTTAGGCCACTATGTTGTTCAATAACGCACTCTGGAAGGCAGCTTTCACTGGCATAGCGTCTAACACGAATGCAGCCATCAACTTGGTGCCAATCAGCTTGCCAGGCTTTGTGCTCATGAGCCCATTGCAGACGCAGCCGTCGATGGTTTTCTGTAAGGGGAATCCTGCATAAAGACACCCTTCCATGCAATCCAAGGTGCAACAGATGTCGAGGAATTGACGAAGCCAACATTAGTACACCTGTAGCTGTAGACCAACGTGGTGCCTACCTCGTTCAAACTCCGTAAGCTGTTGAAAGTTCTCCTTATTTCGTCATGAAGGCATACTTAGGTCTCACTAAACGTTCACCACTTGCAAATAATTACTAACTCTTTTCCTGCTACAGCCCTCTATTTATACGCTTTCAGCATCAGGTCAGATTGCGCTGCACGCACCACGCAGGCGCAGTAGCTCTGAAACTTTACTATTTGACGTAACAGCCTATAATTAATATTTGCTGCAAAGCTCTTTGAATTCTGACGATTTCTTCATGGTGTTGCATTTGTTGCAAACAGCAGTGTATATTACAATATTATGAAGCATTTAAAAATATTTGAAATGTTTAATAAAATGACATTTTCCATCTTGGACTGTCTGAATTACTTAATAATTATCCTTTAAAAATGTTTGGAATTTTTTTTTATATAAAGACTGTCTAAAGTAATAAAAGAAAATACTGAATCAATATTAAGTTAAAGGAATGAATCGTATTAATATACAATTTTTAAGAAACATTCAATGTAATGTGATTATCCACTATTAACAGTTATTGAATTTCATATAAAAGGCATAACAAAGGCTAATAATAAACTAAATAATTAGAATGAGCTATTTCTACATGTATTAACTTTTTTAAATTTCTCTAAGTCTAACTCGATTGCAAGTGTTGAGAGTTCTTTCAGCATATAAAAATTAATAAAGAGTTACCTTCGGCCATGAATGTGCACATAATGCTTTAATACCCTTGCATATTAAGCATCGAAAGAGAAATTGCAAAATATCGTAATTTTCTGAAGAAAACATCACGCACTAAATTAAACATGTGTTTGTAATTTTACTCGTAGTACAATGTTTTGTAGAACTGAATAGTTTTCTATTGGAAATTGCACTTTTATATCTGAGTTACTAAATATAATGCATTGGTATTCGATACTTGGATCACAAATTAATATTATTAATGCGAGTATGAACTACATTAAAATTTTACTTAAAAATTCAATACTTTTTTTAATTGTCTTTGTATAAGTGCTTATAAAATGTTGAAATACTTATTTAAAATTATTATACAATATTAAGGGAATGTTTCACCAGAAAAGGTGCAATAATTTTCAGAAATTCAATTTAATTATCCATAGCGTTATAAATGTATTTTTCTTCTTATTAAACTACATATAGTTTATAAGAAAATAATAATATGATTTATATATAAACAATAGTTGGCTCCGAAATACAAGTTAAACTTGTAAAAAAAATTTAAGAAATTTACTTCTGTAAGCTGTTGTTTTTCTCATATTCGATAAAGTTAATATGAAAGTTTTTGATTAATAATAAATATTTATCCATTGATGGAAATGAATCTTATTTTTACAACTCAAAGAATTGCAAATAAGCAAATAATAATAAAAAATTAAATACCAATTATATATAAATGAATAGTTGAATAAAAGTTCCATTCACAATTTCTAATGATTATGTCTTAACCAGTATGTATGTTCAGTGTTAAACACTACAGTTCCATTTCATGCAAACTTAAGACTTATTTGGAGAAATGTATTGACATGTTATTTGGTTATCTCTAATATGTATCTGAAGTAGTATATCTTTTTATACATAATTATACTTATACTTTAAAAAAATGGAAGATAAAACGACATCAGGAAACAAGGATACAAAATTCTCACTCCGAAGTTAAACGTTAAAAAATATATTAATAAGGATAAATTTATTATTACATCTACAAATGGCCAAAGTTTATCAAAAATAAATTGAGTTCCATTCTAATGAAAATCAAAGCTTCTACTACTTATAAGCAAGTTAATTAAATAATTATAGCATTGTTTTACCAGGACAATCCTGAATTTTAAAAACTTTTCAGTTCCCGAAATTATACTTAAGCAAAATATTAAATTACTTCAAAGTTTGTCAAAGAAATGCTAAATCAGTACTCATACCATTCCAAAATTTGAAACTTACGCATTAAATTGCCAAATAATTTCGCCAAGCAAAAAGAAATCAAGAACTTTAAAACATTATATTATTACTACTGCGTTGAAACATGAGCAGGAACATTCTCGCTATTGGCGTAACTTTTGGCGATGTCTTTTGATTTGAAGAAATTGTTCAATATTATGATACACAAGCGCCCAAAATTTGTCTTCTCAACATATGCCACTCAAAAATATCAGGGAATTTCACCAATAAATCCCATAACAATAATTTTGAAAAAGATTCTCTGTGTGACGGGTTCTTACGCGTTTCACTAACCTTCTCATATACTCTTTAAATGTTTTATTTATTTCAACCAATCTCCACCGGGAGCCAAAGCGTGATTTATGCAAATGAGATATTTTATATAAGTTCGGGTTTAGCGAGTTAGAGAAGAGAATGAAATGGAAATGAGAAAGTGTTTTTTCAAGTGTAAACGTAGACGTTGTGAGTAGAGTCTATTGTAACGTTGTGGATAAATTTAGTTCATAAAAGAACTGCGAAATAGCAGGGAAAGATGTCGCCTATTAAAGGAATCCAATCAAGATATTAAGGAAGCAGCTAGACGAACCGGCCATAACATAAGGAATCAGGTTAGTTTGATTTGTTCCAATTAAGTATAAGTGTGTACGCGTCGTCCCTTCGTAGACTCAGATAGGATTCCGTCGTTCATGATTATTGAATCCTTCTCATTCTCCACTGTGTTTTATTGTTCTTAAAATTGAATAGTATTTGTGTAATCTCTTAATTAAGAAAAGTCAATAAATAAGATCGATTTGTTAAAATAAGTAGGGATTTATTATGAATTCACCACATCCAAATTCAGGTAATAACCGAAGGGGAGTTGATAATCTTAGAGGTAGCGAGAGACTACGACACCTGTAATTCTCTTCTATAAATATCATAAGATTAATCCAAGTACTCTTCTTAGGTTAATATTATTTAAAACTAACTCAATGCAACAAATTTATTCAGGCCTATATCAATGTACATGACTCTCTTAGATTTTAATATTTATGTAATTATAAATCTAATGATATAAAATAAATCTAATCTATCATGATAAATCTTCTACAAATTGTTCAAATACCAAAAAATGCATGTTGGGTTTTTCATAGTAAAAAAATTTGTACATCTCTGTGTGATAGATTTATACCACACAGCCAAACTCTGAAAAATAGATGTGTTAATAGATACTACACAAATATATTAAAATTATTATTTTTTTGTAAAAGAATTATGGATTCAAAAATGACTTTTTTGTTATGATCATGTAGGGGTGGCGTAGCAGGAGCGGAAACATAACATTTCGTGGGCTGAGCGGAAACTTTGAAACTCATCGTGGTTTGAGCGGACACATTCCCCCCCCCCCATCTTTGAACAGATTCGATTACCGAATTACAAGGATAAATACATTTTTGCTAATCAAATTTAATTACTTGTATTAAATTGTTAAGATGCTGTAGTGCGAATAAATTTTAAACATAGCGAAATGTAATAGAAATAAAAACTTTCAGAGAAATATTTAAAAATTAATAGTAAGTAACAATATAATGAAAAGTATGAACGAATTTCAGGAATTTTGTGGAAAACTGTATTTTAGAGTCAAATAAATATTAGAACAGGTGCAATAGCCATACAATTAATTAGTTGCAAGAAAGGAAGTAAAATACGCAAGATGCAAGTAGATAAAAGAAAAATAAATACAAGTAAATAAATACTAACTAACCTTGCATCTTGCGTATTTTACTTCTAGTATTATTTTTACTTTATTTTCTGGCTTCTCAGCCAGACGCTATATAGCGTTCATACCATTAGTTCCAAATCAAGATACCTGCGACTTCAGTTATGTCATGCTAGAGGTCATTGGACAGCTGAGTGACGATGTGTTATGTTCTATGATTAAAGCTGTTTCGAACTTGGTGCCAATGATGCAGGGGCGTAACGAAGAATACTAGCTCTCCCCCCCCTTGTAAAGTCAGGTTTGGGGCCCCAAGCCATACTTGACGTCAGTCAGGCTATGGGCCCCCTATAATCCTGTCCCCCACCCCGATGTGGAGGTTATGGGGATGTACGTTATGCAACTGTTGTAATAGCTGTATATTAATTAGAAGAAGGCCAGGTCAGCGCTTGTAAACAATCTTTCTGCGGCCTAAGCACACTGGTCCGACACCTAGAATTATGGTCTTGCAGGAGCTTTCTCAAGGTTAATTCACACACCCAGACTACGAGCTTGTACGTCAATCTGGTGATACAAACTGTTGCACTGCCATTTATAAACATCATTCAAGGGGTGTTTTCCAACAGGATAATGTGCGTCCTTATACCCTGCTGTAACCCAACACGCTCTATAGAGTGTCAACGCGTTGACCCGCTAGATCACCTGATCTTTCTTCAATCAAGCATGAATGGGAAATCATTGTACGGTTACGACAGCGTTATCCACAACCGGAATCAAGCAACCTTATGTGGACTGCCCAAGAGCGACTGGCATGCAATTCTATCCCACAAACTGATATCAGATACTTGTACGACACATTGTTCGCATGCTTGCTTTTAAAATTCTGGTGGTTGCACCAGTTTTTAATGTGCTATCATTTCAAATTTGAAAAGTTTTTTCTTGCGCCTACATTAACCTGGGATTTTATAATTTTGATCAATTAAATATGTTGCCAAGACAAATGCATTGCTTAAGTTCCATACGTTTACAATATTTTCTTGGTGTACGAATTTTTTCGCCATCAGTATAAGATGTATCCGAGAGTAACTAAAGGCAGCAATGAACTAAAAACAAACTTGTTTGACTTGAGTAGTATACGTTTGTTCGAAATAAAATTTGTGCAAACAAACGCATGCGAAATATTTATACAAATGGCAACAATGCAGATATACGGAAGAAAGGTGGCTAGAGCTGCTCACGACTGCGTGGAAATCACCGGGATTAAAATATGAGCTCAAGACCCTTTTGTTGGGCGTTGAATTCATAACAAAAATCCATCAAGCTGGGGGCCCCTGGCGGCCGCCAGGCCCACCAGTCGCATAATCCGCCTCTGCTGTTACATAAAAATTTACATAGATGAAACACATTGTGAAAACATTAAAATATAGACACTAATAAAATGAAATGATTAATAATATTAAAAAGGTTTATAACAGCTTTTACAATATTGAACACACCGAACGATATTCTATTTTATACGTTTTATAAGAGCTCTTATATTGTGTTTGAGTTAGTCAAGTTTACTCATTTCAAGAAAGAAGTATATCAACACTTCTAGTGTTTACTTTTCTACTATAGTAAAACTTGATAAAATAAAAAAAAATCACAATATTCGCATTTTCTTAAAAATATCACGTAAGAGTATTTTGTATCTCTCAGGAACTTTTTAATTTCATAGACAGATTCTTCTCTTTCTCTTAAATCTTACATTCACTGATATAAATTACACATCATTCTTTTTAAACTCTGAGAAATCTGCGTGATAAATCACACATGTTCAGTGATGCTAATATGAGAGCATAAGAGGTACACAAATCAAACTAAAACACCCTTAAGGATTCAAAACATCGACAAAAATCATAATGATTGAATTATCTTCTATAAACTGTATGTTCTAAAAATAAACTTCAAATTGGTAAATAAATTTAAATTTAAACAAGGACAATTTTGAGAAATAGTGAATTCGGATATGTGCCCATCATATCCACTATTTCAACAAGAAATAAAATTAAATCAAATGAAATAAGTTTGATGGTGAACAAATACTTAACAAAAATAATCAAATTCAGTGAAGAAGAAATAATGCAATTTGACTTACTTCTTGTTTCTCATCAAAATCAATATCACATGCACATTAGTGTCATTTCCCTAATAACTAAAACAACATCTTTCAACCTTAACCCTTTACTACCGATGATACTTATAAGTAACACTTACCTTAGAATTCCATAGAATAACTATTTTTACGAATACTCTGACGATACTTAACAGGAATATTCTTTTCAATCCACTCTTCTAATATATATGACAGCACGGGTTCGATGTCGACTTTTTAGCGAGGAAGGTGAATATATATATAGTTTTATATCAGAAAAGTTTCGTTTTCAGCTGACATTTTGATCGGATTGAGAAGATTGTCATTTTTTCCCCCGAAAAAGTAGCCCATTTCAAAAGATAAGTGTCTTATTTTCTTAATACGTTTTTATAAATTTCAGTTGTACGTAATGGAATCTTGGAACTCGATTTTTACCCACTTTAAAAAGTCAGATTAATTCGAAAATTTGCACACTTGTCAAGGACCTATGACAATAAAATAATTTAATTTTTTCCATTGTCTTGACTAGAATCATCAGGTATAAGGATTTTCAGATTTGGTGACTAATGCATTATACCGTTTCCAGATTTGGCGACTAATTCCATATATCATTTTAAGATTTGGCGATTAATTCCATATACCCTTTACGGATTTGGCGACAAATTCTAGACCTCAATTCCAGATTTTTCCGACGAAAATATTGTTACAACCGTATAAAAGCGAAAACGTTTGCATCAGCAATTTATTACCATAATATAAACAATTGTCTAGTTTTTCTGAAAATGGAAATAAAAAAAACTATGTTCTAACCCTGCGTTTCTCAAACTGTAAGGCGCGCCTCCATGAGGGGAGGGGAGGGGGGAGCATATCAAAAAGTCCAAAATAAAAGATTTTAATATATAATAATTATTAATTTACCAAAAGGAAGTAAGATAAAATATATTCTGACATGGTAAAAAATAAAATACATATTCACACTGATATAAAATACTTATAAATGTATCAGTGCGGCACAAAAAGAGTTTAATAATTGATTTATCAATACTAAATTAAAACCAAGTTAAGTAATTATTAGTGACTTCCATGGGATTTTCATATACAAAATATTATACATATATTGATAATATGTACAGTGTATAATATTAAAGTTGCATTGTAGCTTTAGCGTCAGAGTATATTATTACTGCATTCAAGACATAGTTGTATGAGGGGGCGCGATGAAAATTATGACTGAAAATTGGGTCGCAAATATGGAAAGTTTGAAAACCACTGTTCTAACCGCTTAACTCAGACATAAAATCTGTTTTTCTGAATTCTCTTGTTGGATCTGGGAATGAAACATAACTCATTGCTTCATTTTACCAAAACAGCTGAGAATTGATTCAGAGGTCTCACTGGATTGAGTAATTTCTCACAAACTCTTCGATTTAAAAAGTGTACTTTAGTGTTGAATGCTGATGCAAATTTCAGATAGAATATCGAGCTCTTTTTAGTGAGAAAGACTTGGAGATTTTTTAGACTTTGCTCTTTCAGATTTCTTTCTGTTGGCTGATCCTACATTTTGCAAACCAGGCCGCATCGACGCACTGATAAGATGCGAATGGGTATTCCAGATTCTAAAAAATGACGTATTTAAGTAATTCATCGATGAATAAATTATAGTTTAAAAAACTAAAAATGCATGCTTTTATTGTAGATCGAACTAAAAAATGAAAAATAAATTATAGTTTAAAAAAACTAAAAAACACACTTTTTATGTTGAATCGAACAAAAAAGTAAAAAAATAATTCTTAATATAAGAATAAAATGATGAACGAGAAAATTGATGCCATTGCGGTAAAAGCGTGGGGTGCTTTGTACTACATTTTTACACTAACTCAGCATTTCGGAATAGAACTAAAAGAAATTATAACAATTGATATAGAGCACCCCACGCTTTTACCCCAATGATATCAATTTTCATGTTAACCATTTTATTCTTTATTAAGAATTCTTTTTTTTTACTTTTAAATTCAATTAAACATAAAGCATGTTTTTTTACTTTTTTTAAACTATAATTTATTGTTACTTTAATTTCTTTGTGAAAAATTTTCTTCTTCATTTGAAGCGCATCACTCAAAAAATGTTGGAAATGAATACGAATGAGATTAAATGGGGTCTGTTTAGGATGTCACTAAAGCAATTCCATATCAGGTCGGCTCTCTTTGTGTCGTGATTCTAGAGTAAAAAACGTCCAACTGCTTTGGATTAGTGTTTTTTAGAAGTATTTGTTTTTGTTAGAGATTTCTATCGCTAGATAATCTTGACAACCGATTCATTTTTTTTTTCTTCTTACGAATATTAAAACGATGGAAATATTTTTATTTTCATTAAACATTCAATTCACTAGGGAGAGGAGAATTAAAGAAAATTTTTGCAACATACATACTAGATATTTATAAATAATATTATTTAAAATAATTACTCACTATATATAACTTATAATAAAAAATTGTAGAAAAGTTTCAAATTAAATAAAATTATTTATGCATGGATTTTTCTGAGAAACATCGTCTTACTTCATTCGATTCTTTGTTAGAAATATTTCCGGGAATATTGTAGAAATACATTTTTTAAGGAATTTATGGAACTGAATTTCGCCTCCTTTAGATACGACGCCACTCTCACCAATTTGTGCCAGATAATAAAGAGTAAATGTTTCCAATGGGTTTCTATTAAGTAACACAGATTATTAATATTTTGTCTCTTTTCATTGACCAAGTTTTTCTCTATAGTTTTTTGTCTAACCTATCTTATACCTTTCAATAATTGTACAAAATTTACACGAGTCATTTGCAAAACAGTATTGCTACGAATTTTTTGAGTAACAAATCCGCTTAGTTGTTTTTCATTTTTTATCCTTATGTGGCAAGTAATTTATCTGTATAGGAAAACACATAAACCTGTCATACTTTTATTAAAATATTCATCGTTATTTGTTGCGTTATCTTTCACTATAATCTTTAAATTCTTATTGGAAGTATGGACTGTGCGTTCTCCATAATCAAGAGGAAGAGAAGGAGCCAATACCATCCTCTCTTAACTTATACATCGTACTTTGTCAAGTCGGCCAACTAACCACTTTGCAAGACTAAACGACCCTTAAGTCTCTCGAAAGTGCTCTGAAATTATATTTAAAAAAAAAAAAAACGGAGAAAAAAATTTGTTTCAGTTAAAGTTTTTTTTTTTTTTTTTTTGCGAAAGAGTCACGATTTACTGTTTTGCACACACAATTTTTTTCGAATCGAAGTGATGCAATAAATATGCCTGATCAAGGGAGGGACTCGAACCCGGCGGCAGTGCGAGCGTCCCGCCGTGGAGTATAAAAAGTAGCGATAAGAGATGGAGCTGTCACTAGTTGCCGCGCGACGCGTTCCTCCGGACACCTGTTGCTTCTTCTCCCGCTCGCTATGAGGACGTGCGTTTTGTGGGCCGCCCTCACTCTCGTCTCCAGTGAGTACTCTAACATCTTAGAAAAATGATTCTTTTTTTAACCTTTCCTCCCCCCCCCCCTCATTCGGTTGGAGATTTTGTAAAGGAAAGTTATGTAAAATTTAAAACGTTTCAATCTTTTTTACTTGTGTATACGTATGGATCCTCGACATTAGTTTTTTTTTTTAAATCAGGTATATTATTTGGGTGTATTTATTGTTTGCTTTGAAATTATAATGTTTTGATTTTTTTCTCATACAGAAAAATATAAATATAAGAGCAAGGGGAAGAATATGCGTATAAAAATAAAAGAATTTAATATGCATCATTCTTGAAAATTTATGTTTTCTCCCCTATCATTATAATAACATTTTTTTGTGAGACTCTTTTTAAAATACCGTCAATGGTTAAAACTTTTGATGAATTTTAATTCTTGCCAATTAAAGCATATTGGGATTAACATATAAATTGTATTTATTATATTTCTGACCTTTGTTAAATTTGACAAACATTGTAAAGGCTTGAAAAGAAAATTGTTTCTAAAACTTCCCCCCCCCCCCAAAGTTCAGATAAAAAGTTAACACTAAAATAAGAACATCATTTTTTATGCTAATTTTTTGTTTCAAATTTTATAAAATCGTACATTTCATATTAAGCTTGTCATTTGAATTTCAAGTAAGCTTTAAAATGGCTTATATTAGTACAATTGTACATACAGCAATTTTATGTAAATAATTGTGTAAAATATTTCAATTATAAATTTAAAAAAAAAAACAACATTTATTCGTAAACTTTGTTTTCATGCAAAGTCATCTTAGAAATGCCCTGCTGTTTAATATTAGTGAAATAATGGCCCGTTTGACATTTGATTAGTGCCTTTGTTTTTACAAAATTATTTTATCTTTGGAATGCTACGATTTTCTCGCCAGTAATAATAAAACACATTCTTGCAAAAGCTTATTAATCATACCATAAAGAACACATTTTTGAAAAATGCTTTCTCCATTTAAAAATAATATCTGCTTGGAAATGTTTCATTTTAAGCCCCAAGCAAATATATTGCATTTTCAATCAATTTTCAGGATGAGAGTTTAAAATTTACATATATTCTTCAAGCTTTAAGAGGACAAATATTTCCTGCAAAGATTAAATTATTTTAATCAAGTCATCTGAGGAAAGGTTATAGATCGAATGAGTAAATTTACTTTAAAATACAGATAAATCCATTGACTGCTGCTAGAAGTTTGCTTCCTATTCTCTGATGGATCAATTAATGTAACCAATACTTATAAAAATCTTCCCGTATCTTTCTTTGTTCACTAAGAAAAATAAATTGTATTTGTTTTGCACGATTTAACGTCATACTTCTTGCCTATATGCTGTTGAACAAAGATTATTTAGAAATTCTTATATATATATATATATATATATATATATATATATATATAAAAGGAGAGAATGATTCGATTCCTTTAAAAAAAATACAAAAAGTAGTTGTTATTAAGTGACTTTTTTGTAGATAATTTTGGCATTTTCTTACTCAAATACAAAGCCTTGAACTGAGTAAAATTACTTTTTCCTAAAAGTTTATTTCTATATACATGCAGTTTGGGAAGTACTTATTGTAATAATTATTCCATAAACTGCCGTAAATTTCAAATTAATATTCACGAATAGTCTCAGGGAATCGTGAATAAAAGGTAGGAAATCACATGGAAATTTCGAAAGAAATTTTTCAATTCAAATTAATCGAGAAAATTGAGAAAAAAATTTCAAACTGTTGCTTTTATCATTAAATTCATCATAAATAATTTGTAAATGCATAAATAACTGATAAATATAAAAAAATTTTAATCAGATAATAAACCATTGACTGAAATCTCTTGTCAAAAAGATTTATTTTTACGACTTCTTTAGTTTTCATAGAAATGCGATTTTGTATTTTGAAATCAATGGGTGCAATATTTTCCGAGTGCACTCTTTGTCCTATAAAGGGGATAAAAAGGCTTTATTTCTGTCCAACGAGAAAAAGTTGTGACAATAGAAAGCAATTTTTGAAACAGCGAAATTAAAAAGAGAAGAAAATCAAGCTTGTCAATTTCTTTTAACCCTTCGAGGAGAATATTTCAAGAGTTTCCCTTTTTCCATGAATTGTTGAGCTTTCGTGGGAGGCATTCTATAGGAAAGGAAATGTCAAGGACATTCATCTCAGTCTGCTTTGACTTTTCCATTTGAAATTTCGGTCTAATTCGAAGAAACATTTAGCTTTTTTGTCAAAACCTTTTGTTATCCTTGTTTTCATGTGTAATATTTACCCAATTCAAAACATGATCGCAGAAAGTAATTTTCTTTCTACATTAATCTCCAAAATTTTAAGAAACTTAACAGATTGATCTTACCCTAAGAAAAGAATTGAGAATATAGTTTAAAAAAAGGCATTTTACAAGGATTCCACCTATTTTCAACTGATAACAGTTCGGGTACATTTCTGTGCTTGATTTGAAGATTTCAATACTTAAAGTATTTACTATTTCATAGAATAAATACTGATTTCAATTCCCTTCACTAGCAAATGCATATTATCAACGTAAACGTTGTTTCAAAGCAACTAGAATCTAAATTTTTAAATAAATTTCTTTTTTTTTTTCAAATACATGTCTGGAATCGTTTTCTTTAGCAATATCTTTGTTTCTTAGGTAAAAATTTAAACTATACAAAATACTCTAAGAGAGTTGAAATAAATTATGAATTAGATAAGTATAACCTAATTTATTTTTTTGTTCCTTCATGATTTTATTTGGTATAGAAAATGGTTCTATAAATCTATATAGGCTCTATAGAAAGTCTATAAAATGTGTTCGTAAAAATTGAGTTGCCTATTTTTAAGAGCAAATGTAATAAAATTTTCACTCAACAACAAAAAAAAAAATTTATATTGTACATAAGAGATCAAAATTTTTTCTTGTACTCAAACCGTTACACAACTCCTTTAAATGATTTTTTGCCCTGACAAGTTTTGTTCCTCTAAGGTCAAATTATCATTCACCTTTGAAAACGGAAACATAATCCTTTATTGAATTTCTTTAAAGTCATTTTTATTTGTGTGCTTTCCAGTATAAATTGTATTATTAAAAAAATAAAATAACATGACAATTATGATACGAATATGAAATAAGAATTATTTGACATGTTTTTATTAAAATCCATTTTTAAAGATTACTATCCTTTTATATTTGAAAGTTTCCAATAGTTGATATTGGATTCCCTCAAATATAAGATTCGAATATTTCATGCAACATTTGTTGATCATTTTCTATTTTCTACATTGCTTCAGGCAGTCTTTTAAACAGAACTTGTTGCTAGTCCTTCTGAAACTATTTCAAAATGACGAATTGTTCGATGCAGTTTTGATATTTTTTTAAACTCATCTCAATTTCTTATTTTCATGACCGAAAATATCGAATTGGATTGTAATATTAAAATTTAAAAAACGGCCTACTTATCTTTGCTATTTTATAATTGGGAAAATATAGATTTGGGGCGGAAAGTTTCTCTTTACCATTTCTAGTAAAAATAATATATCCCAGAAAAAATATAGTTTACTTTAATTGAAGAAATTTAACTGAGTGCTATGAAACTGAATTAAATAATGTGATTGAATGTATTGGAAAAAAGGCCTAAATATTAAATGATCGAAGCCAAGAGGCTGAGTGGTTGCGTATCGCGCTTCCACGACACAGATCGGGGGTTCAAATCCCGGGCTCAGCAAGGTCGACTCAGCATTTCATCCCTTCAGTGGGTCGATAAATGAGTACCAAGCTTGCTTGGAAACTGAACACTAGAGGTTTCGCGTCAGATTGACCACATGACCGAAACATCCGCACATGCACCCCAGAGTCTAAGGTCACGTAAACTGAGATGGACACAGAGGTCTTGGCTCTCATGGGCTGTTGCGACACTGAGATTAGTTTAGTTTGTTAATCGATCGTGATATCTAATAAAATTCTTAATTTCTTATCGGATTGCTAAGATATTTCGCCTGATCGAGCATTTCAATCTCATTTTTATTAGAAGTATGACAGGATAAAATATAACAGATGTGAAACTGTTATTAATATAATGTTTTGAAGGATTTGATTATATTTTATTTGAGTAATTAATTAAGCAGGTTCCTTGTTAGAAAAGTGAAAAATCTTTTCATCTCATTCAAAAATAATTTAATCCTATCCAGAGCTCGTGTAAGAAAGCGTGTTCTCCTAATGATTCTATATTGTTCACTCTCCGCCAAAATTTCTCCCTGATTCATCTTAGAATGTTATCTCAGAAAAATTGTGATCGAATGAAATTAAAATTATTCTTCACAAATATCTCAATTTTTTTCTAATGGAAATTTAAGTTTGGCAAAGTATGAATCGGACCTTTGTAAAAAGCTTTATAAATTACTTTTCAATTATTCAAACACTTTTTATCTTGATGGCTGTATTGTTATGATAACGTAGTTGGAATGTTTGAAACGCAGAATTATTTTGTGATGAATCAATTTAGAAGTGTACCGAAAGAGAGAGAGATTAACGCTAATACGTAGCTTAAAGCAATTCATTCAAGATTACGTATATTTTCAACACTCGATTTTTAAAACTTTTCTTGGGTCACTCGCAAACCTCATCATTTTTATAGCCCCTCGAATTTTTATTAGTTTCCAATGAATTGGCAGGATAGATTTTATTGTGCTATTTATTTGATGAACCAAACTTATAAAATGTATTTTTATTTTAAAGGCTTTCGATTTTTTAAGAGCCCTTTCAAAAATTGATAAATTTTTCGAATAAATTCTTTCGGTTGAGAAAGGAATTTTGACGAATATCTTTTTCAATTTAAAATAAAAGATTTTTTAACGTATACTTTTCAAATCAATTTCCAAATGAGTTTGTAATTCTTTTTCAAAAAGCTTGTAAACTCCTGTTTTATATTTAATTCGCTTATTGAGCACTCTTTACTAAATTTGATAAATTTTAATTTTGAGTATGTCCTTGTTTATAAAATTTTATTGTTTGTTGAATACTTTCTTTTATATAAGAGCTTATAATTTAAATTTATATTTTTGTGTAAGTTTTATATATGTGCAATTGTAAGTTATAGGTTGATTTTTTTTGGGGTCAATTTCTATGAATTTAATGCATTACGAATTTCCACCCTTTCATAATAAAACTTCTGTGCACTTTACAAGATGATCAATTATTTTAAAGCAACCTGCTTTTAGAAACGGAATTATGCCTATTTTTTGAATAAAACATAATTAAATAATATGTATGATATATGAATTTATGATTTGTAAAAAAAAAAGAAAGAAAAGTACGTTTATAAGAACTAAAAATATTTAATTGTGCCATTCGAGCTATTAGATTGATCAGACTCAACAAAAAAGATTATAACGAGTTTTCTTCAGAATGTGGATGAAAGACAATCTAATCCATTATATAAACTATATGTATGTAATGTTTGATTTGAATTTTGTAAACGCTTGACACTTGTCTTTTGAACGTAAAGCTTTCTATAATTTAAATTTTTTTTAAATGTTCATTGAATTTATTTATAACAAAAGATTTGTTATATTATTTTATTCCTTTCCAAACAAGAACATATTTTAATGGAAATACTTTTTTAGATATAAGTTCGAAATTCTTGGAAAATTTTAAACTGATGAGAACTCAGAAATATTTCAAGTTATTTTCTATAGAATTAAGCATCATTTTGAGAGAACAAAATCATTTTCGAATGATTGTTTTCTTCAGCATCCGGTCTTTCAAAAATGCACATCTGTTTCACTTCAATTTGATGGATTTGTTTGAATGGATAAGAATTGTCTAAAAATGTAAAAGCGTTCTTTGTCCTTTGTTGAGCATTGAAATCATCTAAACAAACTTCTCCACCTTGAAAATTTAAAGCCTTTCTTATCATTTTCTCTTCTTCATTCTCCCTTCAAAGAAAAAATCTATAGATTTCATTTTTTTTCTTCTTGATCCATCTGTTTATATTTTCTCGAGCTTTTGTAGAATATAATAGAATTTATGTGTCTTTTTAATAAGTCACATCTCTTTATTACAAAGACATGGAATTATTCGATCCATTCAAAAGATTTTCGACAATATTTTTATCTCATTGATCCTGTTACAAATAGCTGAAATCGCACTGTCTTGGGGGGGGGGGGCTCAAAGCTTAGGCTAACGACAAGCGTAAAATTCTAGCCCTTAGCCGCGATGAATTTCGTGGACCTTGATCTGATGCTACTGTCGATCAGGTGGGAAAAGCAACAACAACAACAACACAAATAGCTAAAAACCCGAAATAAATGTTAAAGTAAATATCAACTTGGATTCCATTCTTACTTTAAAAGTAAGGAAATTAATCGAAAAGAATAACCTGGAATTTCTCAAATGAGCTTTATTCGCCAAACTCCTCCTGGAAGAATAATTTCCAAGGACATATTAATTTAAGAGAATATTCATCGGTTTCTTGTCTTAGAAGAGCTTTGTTTTTGTTAAACAATTGTATTAATATTTTGTTCTTAAACAATATTATTTTTAAAGTTGTTATCTTTCATCCAATTTTTTAAAGTTAATCTTTTAAGGAACTATTTTCTTTTTTAGGTATTTTTCCGCATGGACTCAATACACTTTAATATTCTTGAAATCCAAGTTTGAATTTGAATCAAATCATGATAGTCGTGAATTCCTTTTGCATATACTTTGATACTCCTCTTGATAATTTTGCGTTACTTTTTTTTTACCTTGATCTTTTACAATTTATTTCGGGACGTTGCGGGTAAAAATATTTCGTAAGCAAAAGACGATACATTGCGTCCATTTTAATGTATAGAAATTAATACAACGTCTCATGAATTAATAATATCTATTGTATTTACTACAATTTCTAACTCTATTAATCAGTGTAATTCATTTCCATATATGAATTGATTCGATTCGAATGAAATGAATGCATTTTTACTTGAGTCTTCTTTAACTTTCCTTCCTTCGGCAAAGCATGTAGAGTACTCGACCATCATGGCCATGATTAGTGAAGCTTTCTACTTTAATCAACGATTAAAGGTTACCTTGTTTATATAGGATTGGTACGCTTATGGTGGGATTGTCCCATTACATTACAGGGTTTCAAACTTTTTTTTTGTCAGCTTATCCAACTCAACATGCATACGACATGACATGGCAGAATACATTTCAGTTTCTCAAAGCAAGAAATAGATTTCTAAAGAAAACTATAGCAAGGGGACTGTAGAGAACTTTTTAACTAGCAATCCATCGTAACCAGTGCTTCGGCAATTAGAGACTGTAACACTCATTTTGAAACTTGAGTGCTCTCTCATCCAGAAATTGTACTTCCATGTATGTGTCATCTGATGTCAAAGAAAACAAAATGTTCTCGGTTACTACATTGACATGTCACTTTCGGTTGACTACATTTACATGTTTCAAATACTACAGCATAAATCTGAAATATTTGTTACGAAAACAGTATCTTGGAAATTAGTATAACTTTTAAATCTTATAAGAAATTATCCTGGAAAGTTCAAGAGATTCTGAGAAAAAGCACCCTATATACTACAAAGAATGTAGCCTATAAGCTAATATTGACTCTTTCTGATACACACACACACAAATAAGTATTCATATTTGTACTCTTACTATTTTAGAGACATTTTGGTCTCCTCGCTTTTAGAAGCATAGATAGTGGAATGAGTGACAATTGATGAGGACTCTTGGGAAAAAGGAACAAAGAATTTATGGAAAATTCTGTGCCATGCAGAAAAAGGTAGGTTCAGAATCGAATAAAAAGATTCAGGATAATCCTAGTTTATTTTTTTAAACTAGAGAACAATAGCAAACAGAGGTTCCCTATGAAATGGATAAATAAAACAACTATTTTGCAAAAATATATAAAAACCAAGTGAAACGATCAGATTAGCAAAGAAATGTCTTAAATCATTAGAAAAAAACTTTTAATTTGAAAAAAATAGCTTCAACAGACAGCTTATCACTGTAGTTATTTACTGAATAGTGTATGCTTTTATAGAAGTAAACAGGCGTTTTATTCGGTGAAATATAGAATGTAAGGTTTATTTACAAAAGCAGTCCGAGTGTATTATACGGACTGTTTTCAAGTAATAACACACTTAAACGCAACACTGGTGTAGAAACATTCGATAAATTGTAACAAGTGAATCCACATCCAATTGCACTATGCCAAAATGTATTTCTAGATTTTAAGTATCCTGCCACCTGAAAACTCTTCACCATCTGCTTATGAAAGCTGCAGAATCAAAATTCTGAAACTAGTGATTTTCAACTTTCAATCCTCTTTCAAATGAATTCTGAGAATAATTTTTTAGATGCTAATATAAAAGAGATTTGTTTATTTTGTTCACCCTTCGTAAGCATTCCTTCAAGTGGAAAAATGATATTCAGTGTCATCTTGACTCTAATATGCAGGGGTACTCACGAAATACACTGTTATATTGATAAAACATAGTAATCGGTGGGCTAACTGCTGTCGAAATAATGGCAAGATACAATTTTTGATATACAGCTACTTCATCTCTCTCTTTCTCTAACGTTCTGTAAGTTAACGCAGCAATCAAATGAAGATCAAAAAGGGGTTGCCATCCATAAGCCCCTGCGTAGTATTTTGGATTCGTAAAATATTTCATCAAACAAATATCTCAATTTTTCATGTGTGGATAGTATGATATATTTTAGATATGAAATATATTTAAAGTTGAGAGAGAGGAGTGACTATTACGAAATAAGTAATTTTCACAGATTTCCTTTCACTATACTTTATAATAGAGTATTAATAAACATATTTTAAGAAACTTTTTTTACCGATAGAACTGATGGGAATTTAAATGCTGGAATTGTAATTTGTTGAAATTGTTTAAAAATTTTCAACGCACAATTCTATTAACTCAAATATTTAGCATTATATTTCATCGTACTAAATCTCCAAATTTTGAACATATTTTTGCAAGGAAGTTGACACACGCACACATTTCTTTTAACAGCAAGAGGATTTGGAAACTTGATGTGTGAAGATTTCAGTATAGAATTCAAATTACTTTTTTCATTATTGATCATGTATGACAACAAAAAATTATTCAACTAACTTTAGATTTGTTAACATATTTTGTAACATTTGCATGAAGCTTGCGATAAGGTTAAATTTTACTTTTAAATTAAATTTTTGTCTTGTAAAATATTGTACGAAAAAAAATGTACTCTTGAATTTATTTCTAGAGAATAATAGCACGCACTCACAAACTCTAAGCATTTTCTTGACTCAAGAATAAACACTTAATTTCTTGTATCCATTGCTATATTTTAATTTATGCCTCAATTATATTTTAAAATTAAATTTCGTCAATTAAAAGGCATTCAATTAAATACATCTCAACTCTACATCAAGCAGGCACGGGATGGAAGAGAAAGGAGTCATATGAGTTCTGGGGGGGGGGAACTATCCCTATTACTTGGTTAAGTGATGATTAGCATATTTTTAAAAATGTGAAAAATTCCATCACATCATTAGGTACTGTGATCCCAAATTTCAAAATTTCGCTGTTATTTTTTTACTAACGTCATCTTACATAGCCGCGCTATTAATCCTAGTTACAAATGGAGCAAAAAAACTTTGCTGGTTTAGTTCAAAACAACGTACGTAATTTGTTTGAGTCGGATTAAATGTATCCTAACTTTGACTCTCCATAAAAAGAAAAATATTACCTTATTTGAAAAGATATTCGGTTGAAATTCGGCCTAAGAAAGGAATTTGCGGAAATCGACTTCCAAGACTTACGGGGAAGTGAAAGATAAATAGACTTCTGTCTGAAGAATTCAAACCCTTAGAAAAATGAACGCTTTTTCTCTTTTACTTGGGAAAATATCGGTGTACACATTTAATGTATAAGTATGTTGACATTTCATGGTGATTATTTTGTTTTTCATACTTAATGGATTGAACTGAGTTTGTTAAATATTAGAGAATTTGAATACATCAATATGTGAATTTTCTGTTGATGGAAAGAAATTTCTTAAGATGAGGAGAAAATGGAAATTTGATGGAACTAAGTTTAGACTATAAGGTGGAAATAGAATTTTCCCTGCGAAAGGAATCAAGCAGAGTGCCAACGTTACGCGTCCGCGCATCATTATGCACAAACACAATACCAGAAGTCAATAGGTGTGACGCTTCTTGTTCTGTATTGCACGCTGCAACTTATTGAATGTTGCGTTGATGCAGCTTTGATTTTTGTTCCATTCACTCCATAAACGTAAATTCCTGATGGTCCCAAGGCACATGAATTTTTTCGAAGGAAGTTTGGGGTTTCGCCATTCCTTTCATTTCAGATGTAACAAACATCGCCTGTGACAAAAAATCTCCTTCTTCTATCACATAACCCCCAAGGATACTTCCATACGTTTTTCAACGTCCCTTAGTGTTTTCGGATTTGAGTGTGTTTGTATAATAAAGGTCGTGACAAATCAAAAATCGCCTATTTGAACTAACGTGTTCATCGATGAAGCTCACTAATTCTTCGGTGATCAACAATCTCTGGACATTTTCTTTCTCTCTCTCTCTCTTCCATTTTAACATTAACTCACTCTCCGTAAGATTTATTTACCTTAGTGCTTCTCAAACTTTCAATATATTTTCCACCCAATTTTCAGTCATAATTTTCATCGTGCCCCCGTCATACAACAACTATGTATTGAATGCATTAACAATGTACTTGGACGCTAAAGCTACAATGCGATTTTAATTATAAACTGCAAAAATTATCTAAATAAATACTATATTTTGAAAATAATATTGTGTATGACAAACCCATGGAAGTTACTAGGGATTACAAAACTTGTTTTTAATTTAGTATTGATAAATTAATTATCACACACAAATACTTTTTTTGCCCTGATAAATTTCTAAGTATCTTATATCAGCGTGAATATGTATTTTATTTTTTTATGTCAAAATGTATTTTGTTTTGCTTTGTAAATTGATAATTATTTTAAATCTTTTATTTTCGATAAGATCGCCCCCCCACATAAGGTTATCACGCCCCCTGGGGGGAGGGGTGCCCCACAATTTGAGAAACATTGGCTTATCTGATTTTACAAATTTATCGCTAGCAAAAACTTGATAACGGCTCTTATTTCCATCGATTGTTTTGAACATGACAAAATATGACTTGAAACAAAATGGCTAGGCGTTCTCCAGTTGAAGGACTAAATTTCGTTCTGTCAGATTTCTGAATCAGCTTAGTAGTAACGCAATCAATACTTGAAATCTTTTTTTTTATCTTTTCGTATGGAGGCCCAACAAATGTTCTCATTATTTAAAGCACAAATAGCAAATTTTTGTCACCAACATTTGGACTGGACTTACTTATGGGATTTTTCTCATTCCAAGAAAATAAATTGAGCTTTCTGAGAATCACTGTTAGGTAAAACGTAAATGGTTCATTACAGCTGAAAAATACTCACAATAACAAAAATTATTAGATTTCCGATTTTTTTCTTAGAAAGCTATCTTTGAGAAGCATTTTCCTAATTCTATCATGAATAGAATAAAACTACTAAATTTGACAAAACATCATGAAATAAGAGAAGAAAGCATTTCGAAAATCAATTTTTTCGCAAGCAGGAAGATCGAAGGTAATTGATGATGGTTGAATTTATTGATGATATATTAACTTTAAAGTAAGGAGCTAAGACATTGTTTTCTGGACTTGTTTTTCAATTGCTGCTAGGTATTTGACACATCTTTTTAAAGTGTTAGAATTCTGCTGTAATATCCATTTCCTTGTCAAGAGTAACAGCAAAATCTAAAAAAAAAATGATTAAAAATAATGAGACACTTAGATAATCTCATAAACCGGAAAACAAAATTTAAAGGTATTTTTTAAAGTGCTTTGTACCATAAAATCAATGATTAAAGTACTCTTTTTACAATTGAAAGCATATCTAACTACCCTTTTGCTACAGCATTGTCAATAGGTATTATATATCCACTGAATTTCAACCCTAGCATCATAGAAATTAAATAGTTTACTATAAAAATTAAAGTATTTCAATCACAAATAATGAATTCCTTACATAAAAAAATACTTCTATGATTATTATCTTTAGAGGACGAGGAGAATTTTTCATACCAATCCAGATGAAGAAAAAGTCTTAAAAAATTAAAATAACATTATAAAGAAAGTCACTTCAATGAATCTCATAATTTTCTCTTTTGTATGCGCATCTTCAGATCACTTCTTTAGTGCGAGTTAGAAAATTTACTACATATATTGGAAGTATTCAAAAGGTCAAAACATCTGCAAATTCTACTGCTCCTAAAGGTATTCTTTATTGACATTTTTCTGTGATCTTAGGAAAACAAAGTTGATTAAAAATCTATCCAAAAAACAGAAATTAAAGTTACAAATTTATGTAGCTATTTTGTTTAAAATATATGTATACAATTTAGAAAACTTATGTATAAAATTTAGAAACCGGTGTAAAAAATCAATGCATTATTTTGATTTGGGAAAAACGACTCATTTGCTTTTAAAATTGTTGCAGTATCTGAATAAGTTCTTTCAAAGTTTTTGAAATGTCGTTCAGATAATGATTCATCTTTTCCTTCAACGCTCTCCAAAGTGACGAAAACATGGCGCAATCTTTACGGAGAGAACAGCTGCAAAAAGAGGCGATGAACCCAAACGCTGATACGACATTGCGTTTTACTTTCTCTCTCACTTACACAAAAATCGAAACAAAAACATTTCCAATGAAACGTCTTTTTTCCCCAAGACATTTTTAATAGGAATTGTTTTTTCTTTGCATTCAAAAGGAATGACATAATCTTTTTAATTTATGTTGTTTATCATACAATAAAAACCATGCATGTGTTTTTAATAATTTTATTTATACCTCTTTAAGTTTATTTACTACAGAAAAATTGCTCCGTTTAGTTCTCCTGTTAATGATTCTTTATTTTATATTTAAATATGAAGACGTTTAATAAAAATATTATTTTAAGTCACGATTAAATATCTATAAAAAGGAAAAAAATAGTAATTCGAAAGGTTTTTAAAGGATGTTTTTCACGATATAAATATGTAATTGAAGCCCAGTGACTGAATGGTTAGTGCATCGCGCTTCCACACCATAGGTCCGAGGTGTTCAAACCCCGGGCTGGGCAAGGTTGACTCAGCCTTTCATCCCATCAGTGGGTCGATAAAATGAGAACCAAGCTTACTTGGGGACCAAACACTGGGGGTTTCGCTTCAGGCTGACCACCTGATCGGAACATCTGCTCATGCACCCCAGCGCCCAATGGTCACGTATACTGAGATGGGCACAGTAGGCCTTGGCCCTCATGGGCTGTTGCGCCACTGAGTTTGAGTTTAAATATATAATTAAGAATAGTTAGACTGAATTTCTTGAACAAAAATAAGAGATTTTGTGTGTCCCTTTAAATATATATATAACTTACATTAGTTTAAACAGTCTGCCCAGTTAGGCTCAAAAACATTTCTAAAAGGTTTTCTTTTTTGAAAGAAATATTGCATCATTGAGATCTTAATAAGCTTTTGCGCATGCAACTACTTAAAAAGAAAAAGAAAAAAAATTCTAAATTGTAATACAGTTTGTAGCAACTTTTACTGTGAATATTCAAGCTTTTAGTAAGTGGATACTATTGCTTGCTTTTGTGAAGTTTTTTTTTTTAGCCCAGCTAATGACGCAAAGATTTTCATTTGGATGTTAAATTTAAATACACCTATAAAAATATTCTCCAAGTAATATGTGTAAGGTAGTTGAATCTCACACACACAGTGGACGCGCAGCTGTTAATGTCAACTACTTGTAGCATTGGAGAAATAATTTTCACCAAATAGAACTGGAAATTTGATTAATGTCATAACGATATCCTCTTAAGGAAATAAAATTTAAAAAACTTACATAGATAAAAACATAGTTAGAAATATAACAAATTCTGTGGAAGAAAAATACAAAATTAACATTTTGAAGTCCTTCACTTAGGACTCAAACTACAAATTATCTCAGTTTGTCATATTTGTGTAGTTACGATGAGATTCGTAATATATCAGTGTTAATATGAATGTTATATATCTATTTATATTTTGTAATATAAATAATTTGTATATAAATACTGACTTTTTACAAAACAATCATAAGATGCATCTCGATGCGATGTCCCATTGCAACTCCAGACTATATAATTACGTTCACACATCTCTGAATACGTAACGTTCGTTGGTGTTCTTGTACCATGATCTCTAAAAATCCTTACATTTGACTGTAGAGCTCATCTAAACATGCCCGGGAACAGGACGCTACACTTTTCAATTGACATGTTCACAATATCATCTGAATTGACTGTTAGGGGTGCCTAAACTCATGGTACAGTCCTACAGTGGAACCTAAACAGTCTCTTCCTTCGGAGTACATTGTTGGAAGATATTTGTCTTACTAAGTGATCATTACAATGTAATAGTTGAGTAAATGACTTTTTCCTAAAATGAAAAAGCCTACGGGAAAGTCAAGCCTCGGCTACTATACCAACGATCGGAGAAGGTAACAACCTTGAAGGATAGCACCTGAACAACAGCTTGACATATTTGAGATTTGTTAATTCTTGTTATGGAAACAAATTATCAAATGACTAAGAAAAAAGCAATATCTTTGGCTGTATACTCTTCAATGCCACCGCCAATGGCTACTGTCTGCAATCATATTTTTTTTTAATCAAAGAAACAATATCATAGAAAAGAATCCTACGAAACTAATAAGCTGACTCACGCTAAGCTGAGTTTACGAATGGCTGCAACGCAAAATATTTCCATGCCATTTCTACATTCTCAAAAATTACATTTGTAAAATTCAATTAAGCTTTCGACAATTGCAAATTTTTGCATCATTTTGGAAGCCAAAGTATTTTAAAAAATTTCTACGCACCAAATTCTACCTGCATTTTTTAAAAATACAGTTATTTCAAACAGTTTTAGAACGAATTTGAAAGGAAGTTTTACTTCATTTTGACAAAAAACTATATATATGATGTTAAATATCAAAACTCATCTTTTTAAGATTCATTTAATTTGTCATTCATATCATAGTCCAATCAAAATAAAAATTTGTTAACAGCTTTTTATAATTTTCTTAAAAAGATACGTTCAATTGCCTAAGAAAAAAAAAAGTAATTATATATTAATAGAAATATTCCTTACTTTCCGCAGACTGTTGCTTTTGCATAAGTGAAAACGCTAGTATCACACTTGTTTCTTATGGATACTATTTTATGCATACTTTTGCAAACAGGGAGCAATCCATTCCGACACTATTTTTTTAGCTTTTTCTATATTTATATAACGTTTTCTATGATGATTGTTCAAAGATCGTAGAAAAATGTTACTTCATACTCATCTTTCATAATATTCTCTGGCTATTACAACACTAACAGGGAATTGTAGCAAATGGAATTGAAATAAATGTTTTGCTTTATTCATAACACGTATTGAACGACGACTTTTTGTTCTGAAATTTGTTTTAAGGAATCATTCTCTGTAAAATATGTTTCATTTTACATGTTTCTACTATACATTTCATTTGTCTCTTCATTCGATATTTTTCAGTAGAAGCTTCCAGAAATTTGACTTTTTAATGTAATGTATCTCATTCCACAGAGTTTCATAATTATGATTCACCTATTAATCCATCAAAATATTCTAACAATACAATGGAATGAAAAAAAATGTAACAAACAAATAAAAATAATACATATGAAATTTTTAAAAAAATTCTTTATTTCTTGTGTTTCTATAAATATGATTTTAAAAAACACAGCTCATCCAGCGTTTCATCATTCAAACAGCCTCTTATTTTTGTTACAAATTATCCTGCCAAAGAAAATAATAGTTCAAATTCCACACTAACAAGCTTTATCGTCATTAAATAGGAGTATGTTCTTTCCAGGTAGTCACCACATCTTCCTCCATTTTCAAAACCAAACATTTCTTTTTGAATTTTTGATGACAGTGTCTCAAATTTAATAGGTTGCATTGTTGCATGTCCTTCTTTGATAACTTTGCCTAGTTCTACTGCTATACTTAATGGTGTTTGTGTACAAATTGATTCAGTTATTGAATCAGAATGTGAATCAATTTCAAGTGTTATCTCATTTGAAAGAGAATATCCAGTTGCAAGAGCTGTTAGTATTGCAGTGGGATTTGAAGCTTCAAGTCTTTCAAGCATGTCCACTATAATTTACGGCATTTAATTGAAGAAAGAACTGAGACAAAATCTATTCCTGAGACTTTGCTTATATAATTGTGTAAGTATTGCAGTTAACGACTTGGATTTGTGGGATGTTCTTCCATACGAGAAGTGAGAGCTACGTATATTTTTTCACTTATAATTGCACCCAAAAAAATTCTACGTACATATTTCTTTAAAAAATATATAAATTTTCTGAGAGTTAAATTCTTGGAAAATTTTGATTAGAAAAAAAATTTCAAAATATAATTCAGACAAAAATTAAATCCAGGGATATTGGGACTTGCTGAAACACCGGAGCTGTGTAAATCCTAATGAAAACAAGGCTCTCTGTAAAGAAAAAATTCTATTTAATTATCTGTACCCACTTTTCTTAACACGTTAGAGTCCTAATTTTGTTCTTTTAAACCGTAGACCAATTTTGTCAACCTGCAATGAAGTTATCAATTTTTGTTTTGTTTTAATCTTGAACAGAGAGAAAGAACGCCAAAAAGTTATCTCTCATGCGATTAGGAGGACCAAAAATAATCAAAGTAGGAGTTCTAAAGAATCCAAAGGCGATCCTGTAATGAACACATCTCCAAATAAAACCGATCATGTGATATAAGGCAAGGAATTGCTCATAGCATCATCACACATTTTCATCTCCATAGAGAGTCCAATTTCCATAAAACTTTCAAGTTAGGGAAAGTGATAGCACATTGCAATGAAAAAGTTCTTTGCAACTTTTATCATATTCAGTTCATTTTTTAATAAATAATGCTTCTACTGAGTTCTATTAACGTCACACTCTAAAGCTGTACAAGGGCGACGGAACTCGTTATTTTTATTCAGTGTCAAATGGCGACACCTGATCTGGCACCCTTTCTCCTAATTTCCACACCACCCCCAAAGGAGGTTTGAGCCTTGATAGATTTAGCGTGCCCTTTCTACATGACGGGTCTTGAGCTGTGCTACACTCCAAATCATGACATGGTCAACAATGAGTCCATGGCCTTGACTGCCACCGTTTCTGCTGAGAGAAAACATCTTATGAAAGGGAGATTCTTTTTAAAAATGACGGGGAAAAGATTTGCTTTGGATCAACTCATGTATTCTGAGACAAAGTAAAGGTCCAAATGGTGAATTAGATTAAAATTACATAATACATTTGATGAGGGTGATTTTAGTTCCTTCGCCTTCTAAAATGAGAAAAACGATGTATTAAGAAAAGTTAAATACGTAACGCCATTATCAATCACAATTGACTAAAATCAGTATCAGTTCAAAGTAAACTAAATTATAGTGTTAAGGAACTAATTAATTAATTTTACTATCGTTTGTTAACTTCTAAAATTGAATTTTTCATTATGAATCTGATTTTTTTCACGTATTTAATTTATTTCTCATCTTAAAAAAATTAGTCTAAATTTTAAATTTTGTAAAATTCAGTTTGACATCCAAGAAAAAAAATTATTTTTCCATTGCAGAAAATCAAATTCTTTTCGCTTATCTGATTTCTTTATCTTTAAATTAATCTAAGTTTTAAATTTCATAAAATTTTATAAAAGGTTTTTTTTGAGTTCGTGGGTTTAAATGTGAGTCCCTTAAAGTTAAATTAGAATTATTAATACACTGTTCATGAATGTTTACTCTATTTTCCCCCAATTTTAAATATAAAAGAATAATTGAATAAATAATAATTATTATAAGAAGTTTTTCAATATTATTTTGAATTGGAATGGGTATAAAAAAAGGGTCCCCTATAACGTTGGACGGTTAAAAAATTTCAATTCAACACTTTGAGAAATATTTCTGCACCAAACGATGCAGAGTTATTTTTTAAATTTAAAAATAAAAACAAGAATCAGTAGTATGAAAAGCATGGGGGGAAACTATTACAATACAGTTACAAAAAGAAAAGATGAATTGAAATTTTTTATACATTGGGATTCTTCATGTCCGAACAAAATTATATGCAATGCTCTCTAATTCTGAAACTGACATTAAATATATTGGGGAGGAGTCTTGAGAATAGTTTATTAACGTCAATTATCAGTGGCGTAACGGAGAATATTTGGGTCCCCCTGCAAAGTCAGGTTTCGGACCCCCAAGTTCAATTTTTCAAAGGGTAGGTACTTGGCAGCAATCAGGCTTTGGGCCCGCTAGAGCCCTGCCCCCCCCCGTGGTGCGGGGGTGTACGTTACGCCACTATCAATTATGTATCAAATCATTAAGCGGAATGAAATGTTATGAAATCGAGAAAAAAATCAACATGAATCTTTATAGAATTATAATCTTTGATCCCTTATAGTTTTTCTGAATACATCTAGAATTAATTCGAATAAAATGTTGACCCAGGCTGTTTAGATCATTTTTTCATAATTCAGAAAGAAAAATAATTCAGAATGGGAAGTAGAAAAGTTCATTAACTTTGTTAATTAATCCACTGCTCCTGCGATTTTGCTCTCTTTTAACGAATAATAATAATTTTATGTAGCTGCAATGAGAATTATTAAGGTATTAAGATATTGGCTGGGTCAGACTTTTTCAAAATGCGGAGTCATTTTGAATAAAAGTTTTCCTCTGGCATCAAGTTAAAAAAGATAAGATAAAAGACAGGATGCCCCCCGGAACGCCCACTTTAGAAAACACAATTTTTGAATAAAAAACAAAAACTTGTCTTTTTTGACGCCAAAATTTGCTTGTTATTGATTTTCTTTTTATTAGCATAACATTTTGAATTGGTGCAAGGGGTAATGGTGATGGAATTTTGAACCATGGACAAGCCTTACTTCCAGCGGGAGAACTTTGAGCAGATTTAAGGTGCATCTAAAGAGCAGTGGAATCGAACTAATGACACGTCGGTCATGATTTCGTGATCTAGGCTTCAGACATGGATTGATCCGAACCAGTTGATGGAAGGCTTTCAATCAATTCAAAAATATTTTCTTTTATCAAAAGCAAAAAGGAAAGCTCAAAGAAAAATATTTTTGGCACTATTAGGAATAAAATCCTTTTCTACAATGACCATTGAATACTTATTTTCAAGATATTCGATTCGAAAATCTTCTATAACAATTCCATAAATAATAAATAAATAAATAGTTAGAATGATAAATAAATAGAACGGTTGCCAAAGAACTACACGGAGAATAATCTGTCGCATTCAAATAGAGACATGAACAGAGCTGTCAAAAATTTTTTTTCAAAATTGAATTTTAAAAAAAAATCTTAGGTGATTTTTGAGAAAAACCCTCCTTCTTAGTTTCAATTCTGAGTTTCACCGAGCTTCCTTTTATTAGTACGTTTACCTTATCTTACTTTGTTAGTACGCGCCTTTAATTAGTTTTTAGTGCTCTGCATTGAATTCGCCTGGAATTAATATCATTATACAATTTAGATCTTAAAGAGGTTGGTTTTTTTTATAATTACTCGAAATATTAGAATTTAAAATATTTCAGAAACTCGAATGAATTAATTTTGTAAATGCTTCTCTAGAAAGAATAATGCAGGTATCGTACTAATATAGCAGTTTAAAAATAATAGAATTACTAACATTAATTTATATTTACCAGGAAACCGAAGCACAAAACAAATTTTTATCAATTTTAATGAACAGTAATTAAGGAAAAGGGGGAAAGTATCAATTCTTTCTGAACATATACAAATAAGTCATTCATTTTCATAAGCAAAACAGTTTTATGAAAAAATGTCACTTTCAAAATTAAAAGTCATTTCAAAATAAATTACTTGAGTAATAGATATTTAAGTAATTTTTTGCTGGCATTTAAAATTTTGTATTGCCTGTTCATTTCAAATTCAAAATATTCCAAATATTACATTAGTTTCGAGAAAAAGGAATCAAATGCATTGAGGCAAAAATATTCAGTTTTTATTAAAATTCTCCTTTTCGAAAATAATATTTTTTGATGAATTACAAAAATTAATATTTGTGCCAGATCGGGTGTCGACCTCGTCACTCAACCGATGCTCAGAACTACACGGTTCATATCTAATAGGTCTCGAGTGATTTCAAACTGTGACGTAAATATAATGCACCAAATACCTTTTACTAAAACCTGACGTATATGTTTGCATTCTAGGGGCAAACAATTTTAAGAAGTGTTTGCTGAACAAGAACATGCAAGAGCAATAATATAACAGCTGATAAACAGAAAACAAACAAACAAAAACATAAGAAACTAAAAAGCATTTCAAGAAATACAAATAAAATATAACAAAGTAATTATTGAAATGATAAATTGATTACAATTAATTACTATCGGATTTATCTATCCGTTATACGTCTCAATGGAATGTTGATAGAACATGCATACTTATCATTGCATAATTGGACTGGGGTTTAAAATGCTTCGAATTCTGATGACACCATTTAACTCCTGATCAATGTTTTTGAACTGAACTGAATTTCTGAAATTATATGGAAAAGTGAAAATAAAAATAATGCCAAAGCAATTTATCTTGAGCTTAATAGACAATTCTTATTAGATGGCTGAGTAATGAATAAAATATACTAAAAATTAAAAGTGCCATTAAAAGACAAGAATAAACCGAAAGGATTCAGCGAAAAATATGTTACACTAATTTATCTATTCTTTACGAAATTAAATGTCAAAAATTAACGTCGCAAACATGTCTTTCGACATAATTCTAAATTGTCACCAGTAAAACTGATAGAATTGTTTTTTATGTATTTTGAAGAACGAATAAAACAATGTTTAATTTCGGTTTAGGAAAAGAAGTTGTTTAGCGTTAGTTTTTGCAGAAATACTGAATTAAGACAGTTTAAGCATATTGGAATTTTTCCTGTAGTTTTGTGACTTTTGCATTAAAGCGAACAAATTAACCTGTTTGCAGTGACAATGACTTCTCGTAATCTTTTAGATGATTCCTTGAGATGGAGAATTGGTTGGCAGGCTTATTCAGTCTCAAGCGAATGGTCACCGAAAGTCGTCTCCTGACTGTGAAATCAATTTCAAACAACCAAAATGGCCACAGAGCACCGACATAGGAGCAAGATTGCTACTTGGCATTAAGCGCACGACGACATCGTTGGACAACTGCTTCTCAGCTTGCTCGTGACCTTGGTGTTGTGTCTTTCGCAAAAATTTCCGGGCAAACAGTCTACAGAGACTTGCCTTGACTTGCAGAGACTAACCTTTACGCCCGTTGTTTAGTGTTGTGCGTCCCTTTTACTGCATCCAACAGAAAGACCGATTACTGTGGAACCGAAAATATCAGTCGTGGTCACCCCAAGAATGGAGGCGTGTTCTTTTCAGTGATGAGTTGAAATATACCAGAGTGATTCTCATGAAATCTTTATCTGGAGAGAAAGCGGAACTCGCTTTCATTCCTCCTACGTAAAAAAAATCGAATGATTTGGCGGCAAAGGATACTTTGTGTGGGGCAGCATAACGTTAGACAGTCGTACACCACTGTACGTCTTCGACGTGGGTACTGTCAACTCACAGCGCTGTAGGAATAAGGTCATTAAATTGTAATACTAGGAAATAATGAAAGTAGCGTCATGCAAATTTCTGGAGTGATAGTGATGAGGTGGATATGCAAATGATTAAAAAACATACAAATGAAATCATTATAAATCAATTTATTCAGTATCTAACGTGCCCACCTCAGGCAGCTAACAGGCCTCAATTCGGCTAGGCATTCTATCAATTAATCCATTGATGGTTGCCTGAGGTAACCGTTGCTTAGCCACATCCACAGTAAGGCACAGGTAATCCACGGATGGCGCTAGTGATTTATGTAACGTCCAATGAGACCCACAGGTGTTCAATGGAACTCAGAGTTCACCGTACAACATGCGGCCTGGCATTGCCTTGTTGGAAAACCGTGTTGGGTGCTCTTTATTACAAGGGCAAAGAAACAGGCTCCACAACTTGTTTGACATAGCGATCCACTGTTAAATGACCTTCAGTGTGTACCAGAGGCGTACTGTGATGAAAAATTGTACCATCCTAAACCATGATGCCCGGTGTAGGACATTAAGGCTAAATGGGGTTCTCTGGGTCGATGACATCATCGAGACAAATGAGAGACAAACGAGAATAATACCTTCAACAGGCGTCTAACCCTGTTTTGAGCAGTCAAAGGTTGCTGGTATGAGTGCAAGTAACTGTACTTCGTATAATCTGCTGCGTATGGACACAGATCTCCTGGCTTTGGATGTCACGTGCCGTGGGTCTCGAATAGTCAACTGAATATGCCGGTCTTCGGCATATTAGTATACCTTCCTGAATACTTCGTGTGACACAAAGTTGGATGGTATTCACGTTGTGTCCAACACCATGTGACAAACCCAGTTCATAGAGTTCGATCACGTATCCCGGTCGTTAACTAATATTATTGAGATCACCGACGCGCGTCTCTGAGGCACGTTCTTCGCTTCTTCAAAAGTCGCAAAACCTCAGACGATGCTTTTGAGATGAGAAAGTTGCTGGCCTTTAGAGCCGGATATGAGTACCGCATGATCAGATGCAAATTTAATAATTTGCATATTCATTCCACCACTACCTCTCCTGAACTTTGCCTGACGTTACGTGTATTATTTCTTGGTATTGCAATTTCACTGTTCAGGTTTTTCACATTCACACACAATTTACTTTCCCTTGGTTCCAATAAAAACATGCCGATTACAAAGTCTAAAACAGATGTGTAGTCATTAGCACAAATGTGTGAATAAGATTTTATTTAAAAAAAATCCATATGCTAGTGTTAGACATAACAAAAGAGCATTCGATGAATAATCATCATTTCCTCTTATCCTATGATATTCGTTGATGCTAGTGCAAAACAACTAGAAACAGTTCAATGAAGGTTTCGTTCCCGTTCTACGTTTCTCGTTATCAATAATTAGAAATTTTAAAAGAGTAAGGTAAGACTTTTAAAAATGTTTTTCCCCCTATTTCCTGCTTTCTTGCCAGGACCGCAAAATTATGGCCGTCGTAGATTAAAATGTTCTTATATTATCTCCTTTTCCAATCAAATGCTATTCTAAAGTTAATTTTTTTAAAAACTGAAGGTTAGACATATTTGTTTCATGTCTTTTTCGTCCGATGTGAATATTAATAATAACACAGAGCTGTTGTGAAAAGCGGAGGGCAACAGTCGTTAAAACGCTGGCACAGCAGTAAGAGCTTACATAAAATGTATTGATTACACAAAGAACTTATTTACTAACCATACCGATGTTACTATGCGTTACATCCCCAAAGCTAACATAGTCACGGCAATGACGAAATCGTTTGATTTGGATTGAAATTAAAAGTCAATAGAATCGTCAAGTGAAGTACCGGCTCAAGACCAGAGTGATCACCTAAAAGGGATAGGTTTGTACCTAACGATATAGAAAGTACGAGAGACAATTACATTTTCCTAACAAGGACCACAGAAAAAAGGCATAAATAGCAAAAGGGATTTTACTTTTTTATCAGTCTTAAGTTTAATTTTCAATATCTCTTCCCAAACAATTAAACTCTTTTCGAGAATATTAAGACTGTCCATGAAATAAATAAAATAAAATAATTCGATTTTAATTTAAATTTGATATGAACTATTTGAGGTATATTTAAACATTAAAGTTATTAGAATTCGATCTCTGAACATATTCAATAGCATATATTGATGTCAGGAAATTCAGAAATGGAATTTGTCATCTATTATGTGCACATATATGTTTTTTCCTTTTATTTTCTTAGTAATCAATTTGAAATTTGCTTTTTGTATTTCCAATTCGTACATGCAATTCGCCTTTACAATTTGCAGTTTGTATTTGAATTTTGTAGTAGTAGTTTACCTTTTGTTTGCATTGAAAGTACATTTGGAACTTTTTCTAAGAATAGTTCTAATACAAATGAGAAACTCTCCTTACAAATCAACAATGAATTCGATGTCATTCTAAACTTATACACGAAAATTATTTGAATAAGAGAAATTCTACGCTGGTGTGCAAAACTTAAGCAATAGATGTATTTTTATTGATGCCATAACTCCACGTGAAACCCTCTGAGAGACACGAAATTCAGAAATGATAGATAGTATTATGTACTTAAATGATGACGAAACTATAGTTTGCACAAATGAATGCAATACATATAGTATGGCATTGTGACGTTTGAGATAAATAAAGGTAACGTGATATTGATTAGGTGTTGTTTGTGAGGTAGGAGTTTGCGTCCGTTCTCAACGAAGTTTTCAGACCATCTCCCGTTCTCTCTCTGCCCTCTCTAGGCCTTCGGGAAAATAGGATCGGCGTCTTTACCCTCAAGTTACATCCGGTTCGTGGGTGGAGTAGGGATTCCTCGTGGTGTCAAAGGCTGTCGGAGTGATGCCCAAGACAGGACGGCGCAATATTTTTAGGGTTCAGATGTCATTGTACGTGTGTGATCATATTCACAAAAGAAGCCGATTCACAGCTGTGTGGCGGGAAACGTTACAGCATGAATACAATGCGAACACGAATACAATGCATAATAATATTTTTATTAATTCAGAGTATCGTTGCACATGATAGTCTGTGCAAGAGGCAAAACAACAAGCAGGTGTTCTTTGGTATGGAATACGCTCTTCCCTTGATGCAATGGCTGCTTCGCACTGTCTCTCTATACTCAGCACCAGATTGTCCAATAATTCTTGAGGTAAGAGGGTCCATTCCTCGATCAGCATCTTTTTCAGTTGTTGGGTGTTCCCTGGAGGATGTAATCGCGTCGCAAGGCGTCCTCCCACACATATTCTATGGGATTTAAATCAGGGGCAGAAAGCTACCCAATCCATTCAAGTGATATCTTCACTTCCTAGTAGCTGCCGAACATTAGCAGTGTGCTGTAACCGTGCCCTGGTCGTATATAAAAAGGAAGTCTGGTATAAATAGCGCCTCGGAATAGTTTCTGAGAAATGGCTCTTGCTGCCTGGTATCGGGTTTTTTTCGCCTGTAGGACGAAATATCGGTCATCCATTGTAGTTGTTTTCCTAGAGCGGCTACCACTAACTTTTCTAACAGCTGTACCTATATGGTTTGGAAGGTTTTCCAAGTCTGTGAAGAGACACTTTTCTTGATTCCGAACTTTTCAGCTACATTGGTCAAACTTTGCCCCTCATCCAGCTTTCTGATCATTCTTCCACGTATGAAGTCGTCCAGGTGATTTCGTCTAGCCATATTTCACGAAAGAATTCATTTGCTCTGGCAGCGAATGTCTTTAATTGAGTCTCAGTTCTTCTTTTCATTGTAGTCTTGAGCTCGCGTGCCGACCGCGCTCATTTTGCTTACACTCGTGTCGCCTATGACGTTTTGTTCCAGATATTTGCATGCTCATCACCTTTCTAATGAATTGTGTGTTCATTCTACTCGCAATAACCTCTTTTCTGCAGTTTCAATCGTTTGTCTTTATACATAGTTTACCGGATTTCTTCTGTAGTTTTTTTAGATGCTATCAGACAAGGTAGTTTTCAAGTCATTTAATTCTAACAAGTGCTAAATAAACCAAACTTTTTCTTGACTCTGATCGATTGATTCTTTACAAATGTCACATTCAGAAACAACACTAAAGCTAATTGTGATAGACTTTGTCATTTTAAACCACTGTCAAGTGACGAGGACGACTTCTGAAATAGAACTTTCCACCTTGCGGTCGCTTGTGGATTTGGATGTCCAGATTCAAGAGGCATTTTAATAAATCAACACTTTTATTTTACTATAAAAAATTGCTTAAACGAAGGCTTAGGTTAGTGCTCAATTACTAACCTAAATATTTATAATAGATTTTAACTATGTTTATTAATTCTGCAGCACTGATGATCTTTCTCCCTAGAGATCTCCTTACTTAAAATCCGATGACTTGAATCATTCTAATTGTATCTTCAGTGGCAGCTTGACGACCATCGACTACCCCTCTCTCTTTGCTGGACTTTAAATAGTTATTCACGTTTGCCTCTTCGAAAAGTGATTTTATAATCATACAACAGTTAAAAAGGATTAATAAAAGGCTCAATCTCACACTCCAAACCTCTGCATCTCATCAATGGGTTATCCTCGACAGACTTAATGTATATCGATCCCATCGGGTCTGTGGTAGGACCAGAACTTGAACTCAAAGTGAAATTTGAAAGATTTACACAATTAATTTAAAGGCTGGACATAATTTACTTAATAGTAGAAAATTAAACAAAAAAAAATTGGGAATATTTCATAATATGAGAAAAAATAGCCAGAATTTGGCGTTCTCCTGCTAAGGACTGAGCTGCAGAGCTATTTGCTCTATATTACCGTGTCAAAATTATGGATCTAGTTAGAATATTAAGCACAATTTGGAAATCATCTTAAAAACATTTTTTGGAATAAATATAGCATTGGCAATGAAAAAAGCAAAGAACCATTTTTTTCTTTTCATTGTTCTCTCTTTTGAATTGATAAAAAATAGTGAAGGAATTGGGAATTGTTTAAAATTAAATTCCTGAATGAAGGCAATTTTTAATAAGATTAAATTATGAAGCAGCTCGGTTTTTTAATCAGATAAAAGATCGTGTGCTTTTGGAGTGGAAATTTCTAAGTTCAGATCGTGCTTTTCTCACTTTCAATGTAAACATTGACACCGTTTCCATGGAGATGACTGTGTTCAAAATGCAAGGATTCTTCTCACGATACGATAATACTGATTTCATTCATTGCAAAAATGTGACCTTTTTATCAGTCAATCCTTCAATAGCTTCAAAAGGAATTAAAAATTACATATTCAAACAAGCAGCTCTTCACACGGGGAAATTGAGACAGAAGGATGAAAAAAATTTATCAAGTCAAAGTTGAGTTCCTATTTTGAATAATTTTAAGCTAAACTCAAGGAAAGAAGGATTTGAAAAATAAAATACTGAAATAAAATGAATAAACTAAGTTGAATAACTCGGTATTCCCATGCTCATCTGTCATTTAGTATATTTAAACCTGATCCAAAATAGATATACAAATACTATCCCCTACTCATCTGTGAGAGAAAATTTCCGAAAAATCTTTTCTTAAAGGATATATTCTCAATAAAAGAAATATGTATGCCAAATTTTAAGTCTATAGGCTTAAAAATTCTGGAAATCTTGGGATGAGCGAGATGCTTTATAATGTATACACAGAAAGAAAGAGAAGATGTATTATCTTTTAAGATCCCTACAACTATCTTGAAAGTCGATTTCCACAAAACCCGTTTTTAACTAATTTCTATTCAACAGAAGACAAGTGTCTGTCAAATTTCAAATCTGTAGGTCTAATAGTTCAGAAAATTTCATCTCCTATTTCAATTACTAAAAAACAAAAGTTCACCTCTTTTCCGTTGTCACTTATGCCTCTTATATATTTTGTATTCATACCCCACATTAAATGATAATTTTTTATTTAGTTAAGCTTTTCACTGTTAAATAATACGCTTAAAACTTTTCTTGGACTGAAAACTTTCAGAAGTTATAAATTAAAATGATAAAATTCAATCGAAAACAGTTTGAGTTTTTTTTTAAAAAAAAGAATTTCATTATAAGTAACAAAAAAATAACATTTTACACGGCATTTTTTGATAAAGAAGATAATAAAGAATTAACTTTTAATTCAAGGATTGGTAGAAAACTTGGAATTGAGACAGTGTCACGCGACCATTGAAATTAGGGGGGGGGGGTCACACCCCTTGGGGTTTTGTCGTTCTTCTTCAAGGCCAGTGAGTGAGTGAATATTAACGTCGCACTATTTAACTACACAAGGGCTTCTTGGCGACGCACCTCGTCATTTAGAACCATGGTCAAATGACGAGGACGACACCTGAGCTGGCACCCACTCTCCTAACTACCACACCAGTGGGAGGACGTTTGAGCTCTCGACAGATTTGACGTGCATCGCCCCCCTACACGGCTCCTCAAGACCAGACAATGTTTCTTGCTAATGCCATTCTGTAGCCTCTTCCTGCTTTTTTCTGTGGTAAAATACTTTTTTTTTGTTTGGCTTTCATCAACCTTTAAGGTATCCATCCGACTGGTTGCGAGAACTTTTTTTTTAAAAATAGGAGATTTGGGATTTTTTTGTTATTTTTAGATTTGCTTAGTGCATTTTAAGAAAAATGTGCTAAAATTAAGAAGAGAAAAAGAAATTATTATTACTAAAATGGGAAAAAATAGGTAAAAATTGACAAAAAATAGCATAAACGCGGCCCATTCTGCACCAAAGGCTTATGAACAAATTTTCAATTTTTTCAGTCTAATGTGTGTTGCTATATTATTCAATTTTGAAATGACCTTCAGGATAAGAGATATTTTCTTTTTTACAAAAACTAGAGCACTTTTTCTCGGTTACTATATGAAAATGCTTAAAAAGACAGTGATTATATTCACATAAGAGACTGTAAATTTTGTAATAAAACAGTGATTGATAAATCTGAAGGTTAAACAATTCTACTATTATACAGAACTTACAGAAAAAATTTCACAGTTAATTATGTTCAAAACTTTTTTAGCAATCGCTGACCCCGTTTGATTATTTTCAAAAAATCACATTTCGAGTAAAACGCGTTTTAAAGTATGACACATCTTGCTTAAAGTAATGGCATCTGCTTTTACTAAAACACTTGTAGTTTTTGTTCTAGTAAACAGAAAATGATAAATTTGGTATTTTTTTATAAAGCTTATAAGACGGCCCATAAATTTAAAATCATCAAAAAAATTTATATATATCTATTTTTGGCAAAATTCACAGTTTTAGGGTAGTCGGATACCTTAAGTGCTACATTGTGCCTCTAATGAGAATTTCCAGTTCCTGGATTTACGGCATAATCCGAAAAGTTGCTCAAGTTTTGCACACTAGTGTATCATTTTCCACAAAAACATTTGATATAAAGTTTTTTTCGTAATGTTTCGTAATTTAAAGAATATATCAAATTCTCCTATTTATACATATTCCGATGTATATGTATTCACTCCTTAATATATATATTCCTATGTATATATATTCACTCCTTAATATATATATATATATTCCTATATATATTAGTTAGTGTCTGAGGTATTTTCTAATTGCAAACAAATATTCAAATCACACACTAATTGACTCTTTTCAATTACAAATATTTTTCAACATCCAAAGTCTCTCTGAAATCAAGTTATTTCAACATTGAAAATAATCACGAACCTTATTTGATGAAGTTCTGAATAGAAAAATGTTTTCAAATCTGATATAAGGGGAATACCCTGACAGAAAATGATCGGATTCATTCCTTGAGTTCATATATCGAGTCATTTTTTAAAAATTTGAGGCATTTTCCGTGCCTGCTGGTAAGTTTCAATATTAAAGAAATTAAGTGGTATATGGGCTCCCATTGTGTAGAGTTAAACAATATATGAATATTATTATTAAGCCCAAACCAATATCTTAGTTATTTTTCTGAGTAATTAATGTGTGCAAACTAGTGATAATTTTATACATCTGTAATTACTCTGTCTACATAAATACTTATAAATAAATATTTTTAGAAATGTAACGTGGCTTTTTCTTTTGGAAAAGGATTTGGATTCTTTAAGTTTAATAATTAATGATTTCAAAATTTACACGTCAGCTCGAAAAATGAACAATGAACAAATATTTCAAATAGTGAATGAAATCAAAATTGTACTAAGGGCAATGCCCTTCTTTCACATTGTCAATAAATCTACTGGTGAAATCTAAACACTGAGTTGGGAACTAGAAGTAAAAAACCAGAGAGCTATGGGTCGAAGTTCAAGGATAGAGAGAGTGCACCAGCCAGCTGGGCGTCTTAGCACCACCTGCACTAGATACAACAAGAATTTTTAAAAATCCTCACCAAGAGGGTTGGGAGGAAAACTTTTATTTATTTATTTTACTTCTCGTCATATCTTTTTAACGCATGGTTTCGACCCCATATGAAGACATTCCAGTAATTGGTTCAAGAGTTTGTTCTCTTATCTTCTCGCGCAAGATTCAAAAGTGAACAGACTCAATAAGAAAATAGAATTTAATCATGTTTTGTATGGAAAATGGATGCTTAAATCAACTGGATTGTTTTTCAGTTCTTGTACCACTCATAAGTCACCTTCCTCGTGATAGTTGTTGGCAGAATCCAATTTAGACGTCCACCAGCAGGTTAGTGTTATCTACAATCAATTCGTAACTCAACAGTTTCTTCATCTCATGTCAGGTTAATGTAATATCTGGATATTTTTTTAGATATCTCTCTGAAGATCAATGAAACTTTTGGCAGAAGCTAAAAAATAAACCCGTAACTGGATATATTTTTTAATCCCAATGAGGTCTTTTCAAAAAAACGTAAAAGTTCATTTAAGTATAATTTTAAGAGAAATAATTTTCGTTATATATAAATGCAAACCATATATATTACATCTTTCTACCTATAATGGTTACTGCTGAAATACGAGGGATGATCAGAAGAAAGGTTACAAGCCGCAGCATTTGAAAACTGCATACTGTGGAGAAATTTTATTTCCCCAGAGTGGAGACAAATGATGCTACTTGTCATACATCTGGTTTTCGGGTAGGGTAGTAGTTCAGGACGTTGGAAATGGCAAGAACCTTGGAAATTGGTTTCGTTTGGAAGTGCGAGGCATGATTCGATTTTTATGGGCAAAGAATGTGTCCCTGCATCTGAGAGAGCAGAGCAGAATGACCAAACAACATGTAGCGAAATGGTGTCACTCTTTTCAATTAGGCAAACAGGATGTCGAAAACCGCAATATGGCAGGGAGCGGTCGGCCATGTTCTTCGACGACAGAAATTAACACTACACGAATTGAAAAATTGATTCAAAATGATCGACAGGTAACTCAAGAGTGAAATCTCGTCAGAGCTGGGACTGAGCTATGGTAGCGTGCAGCATATCCTTTTTGATGTGTTGCGAAATTCCAAGAAGATGTTGTGAAAACATCCACTGAGACATGGCTCAATGTCAACAGGGACCTGATTTCTACCAAAACGGGTTGAACAAGGTGGTTCTGCGTTCTGATAAATGCATAAATAGACTTGGTGCTTATGTCGAAAAGTGATAGGCACATATGCCTCTTAATTCCCTTTTGTATTTTCTGTCTAGTAATAATAAATATTTCTTTATTCGACTTGTAACCTTTCTTCTGTTCAACCCTCGTATCTATCTATATATATATATATATATAAAGAAGAAAAGCGACTTAATCACTCATCATGACATCTTTGGAACTATTAGACCTATAGATTTTAAATTTAGGCCTATTCCTGTCATAGAGTAGAGATCCGCTAAAAACGGATTTTACGAAAATCAAAATTCAAAGGGCGTTGCGAGGGGTTAAGGAGTATTGTAGATAAATATTTCCGTTTTTCGACCATTACACCTACATACTTGAAATTTGGCAGGTATATTAATTTCATGGAGTAGAGATCCGTTAAGTAGGGATCTTTCAAATATTGACCACCAAGTGGGCTGCGAGGGCTTAAAGAGGGCATTATAGATAAAAATTCCTGTTTTTAAACTGTTACACGCGACGTACTTGAAATTTGGTAAGCATATTTCTTTTGTTAAGCTGAAATCCGCTAAGGTGGGTCTTACGGAAATCAAATCTCAAGGAGGGGTCACATTGCTAAAAAATTCCGTTTTTGAATTAATTGACTTAAAATGGAAATTTGGGAAGCATGTTTAAATTAGTGAGCAGAGATCTAATAAAAATGAGTTTTGCAAAAATCCAATTTCAAGGAGCATAAAAGATAAATCTACTTCAGTTTAGAATTATAAGAATGCTTTCAAATGCTTAATGCTAGGCATTTGGATAAGAATAATTTATATATATATATATATATATATATATATATATATAATATATATATATATATATATATAATATATATATATATATATATATATATATATATATATATATTGGATTGTTTTAAATAATGGAAAGTTCACACGAACCATTGTAGATATAGAGGAGAGATGCATACTGAAAGCGATAATAAGCAAATTTTTATGAAACCAAAATAAAAATTTTCGTAGCATCAGTCCCGTCTCGTTATTTAATAGCCGCACCTTATACAGTATGATCCGCTACTTTATATTTTAAATTGGGGTTGTTATACTGTAGTTATCTTACTTAAAATTTAACACGCAAAATTAATTAATTTTGTGGGAAACTCGTAAATGCCTGCAATCTTATGTGAATGTAGTATCCATTGTCGGAAGCGAGTGGTTTCTCCCTTCAACAACAGTTATGCCAACTATTGAATTATGTCCCTGGAGGAAATATGGGCAGTAAGATTAATGATAAGATGGACAATACATCCTTTGATGAAATAATGCTTTTCAACCTTACTCCCGGATCATCCTTTGAGTTCATCTCACTTCCATAAACCTCTTCTCTGTGACTTAAGACATGTTACTGCAGCACATGGCTCATTTATTTTCACTACTGAATCCTCGCAGTAAGAAGTACCACTTATGGAGAAACTGAGTCCAACTCCAACACTGAAAATAACCTACAGAAATCGTGGAAGGCGTTAGAACGTTGCAAGAGAGCTGGCTTCAACGAAGAAGATAGTTGCCAACGATCGTAGAGAAGGTCTAAGGCCAAAACGCAGAGCAACAGCAAGTGCCAGAAAACACAATGCCTCCTGCATTTGCCCTGTTTGTAGTGCCAACTGTTGTTATGAAAATCAAGGACAGGAACGGGGGCTGTTGTGGCTCTTGTTCATCCTTTTACCATAAGGAATAAATCGAGTTATATGGTGACTCTTTGTATTGTAATGAGTGTAGTGTATAATGCAAGTACAGGTCCTCATTCAGTGTTGTTTTTCTTTTAGTTTGTAATAATTTGCGTTAATGTAATAGTTCTGATTTTCCCCATTCAATTAATTTTATAGTTAAAAACTTGGATATATTTTGGTTGTGAAACAATTATTCTTATAACGAAGATTTACTTCTTATCATTTTCGAAACGTGTAATTTGTGTAAGAATGCATTTCTACTAGAAAGAGTTAAATGTGGAGGTGACAGTTTCTCTTATCTTTTCTATATTACAATCTGAGCTTATTTTCATTAATTGTGACCACATTACCTAAAAGTATTAGTTAAATATGGGCAATTGCAGGATTTGTTGTGGAGCTTCTTTATGTACAAAGCAGTAAGAACTAGAGATTTGTTCATATACCATTAGAAATAGAATACTTTGAAGTTTGAATAATCTAACATGGGAAAAATTGAACATGTTTTAGTTTAGTATGTTTTAAATTAAGTGTTTTGTATTTTCCAAGTTTGCCCTACATATTTTCATATGTTTTAACTGCATTTATAAACCATTGATTAATTCATATAATTTTGAAGGGAAAATTATTAAATGCCAAGTCATCATATTCGAAGCACATAATTGCAAATATGAATCGTATTAAAGGCCTTTTCATCTTGAAATACACTGGTGTAAGAAATTAAGAAAATTTGAAGAATTGATAGATTATTTCTAGAACTTCTAGAACGATTATAATGAAGGTTGATATGTACATACATTGATGCAATACAAAATAAATAACTTCTCAACGATTGCAATACACACGCATGATCGGGCATAAGACTCGTTGGAGTTGAAAGGTAAGAAACAGTGGTTACAGAATAAATAAAAGAAATGGATTAATAGGGGGTTCGGCTCCTTCTTACACCTATACAGGCCTCGCAGTGTGATGTCATACTTGAAATAAGGCAGTTTATCACTTCTTGTGGCAATTGGTCCCACTCGTTCAGCAACGATGTTTTCATTTCCTGGATGGTTCTCGGGGGGGGGGGGGTCCGATTTGGAATTGCTGTCCCCCTAGCGTCCCAGACATGCTCTACAGGTTTGAGGTCTGGAGACTTGGCTGGCCAATCCATTCGGCGAATGTCCTCATTCTCTGGAAATTCATCGACCAGAAGGGCTCTATGTGGCTTCGCGTTATCGTCCATTAAAATGAATTTAGGGCCACATGCTCCCCTGAAACGGAAAACATAGGGTTCCAAGACCTCATCCCTATACCTCACACCTCTCTCATAAAATCTTTTTGAAACAGTCACCCTTCATACATGGGTTCCTGTGGCTGCATACAAGTAATGAGAGAGATGAGAAGCTTAAGCCCCTCTGTTACGCCTCGCTATAATCGACAAATGGTGATCTTCTCTGGCCATCGTGGCTCTTGGACGATTTTGCCCAGGCTTTCTCTCGATGGATCCAGTATCCTGGAACTGTTTCCATAAGTTACACAAGACGCTGGGCGTTAAATTGAACTCTCTACAAATCTGGACTTGACAATGGCCTGCTTCTAGCCTCACCACAGTTCACCACCTCATTTCACAATCTAAACTTTGGTCGTAACTTATTTTTACTGTTACAATTTGAATTAAACCGATTGCTTGAAAATAACACCAAGAAATTCGCCTAGGTGTGCTGAAGCGCTTAACTAATACGCACTTATAAAGCCTGTTTTTCAGCTGGCTAGACCTACATACTCGTATACGCTTACGTATTTGCAGTACAAGATTTGCATTTTCATCTAGAAGCAGTGGTTTTTCATTCAGTTCATTTCTTTTCATGCAATTCGATAAAATATGTGAATTCTCTAAATTTATTTCATCAGTGTACATTGGTGGATACGGAGAACAAATAAACGAAAAAACCAGAAATGCTTACGTTACAACAATTAGTCCGACGCTATTGAGTCCGAAACAATTGTCAATAGCTTTCGGACACGCTGCTATATATATATATATATATATATAACACGCTCATTCACAACAAAAATTACCTCACGTAATTATTCTTGTTTATTCATGTTAATGTGCTAAATTTTTATGTCAATTATATAGAACAGTATTATCCATTATGATACAATGGAGTAAATACGTAAATTTATTTTATCTTTTACTAGCCGTTATCCACTCACTTTACTGGGTATTTTATGCCGCTGTATGAATACAATATAGATACTGACGGGGAAAAAATCCCAACATCAAGAAAATACTTTGTGCAGAGTAATGAAATGGCAATGCATTTGTCTAGTTAACTTGCTTAATTGATTAAATTTTCAAGATCATGTGTTAATTTAAGTAGAAGAAAATGCATTTCACAAATGTGAAATGCTGTTACATTAATAGCCGGTGTAACCTCCAGAATTCTGAATGCAAGCGTGCATGGATTGTGTCATACAGGTGCCGTATGTAACTTTGTGATATGGTGTTCCAATCTTGTTGTACTTGTTGTGTCAATACTGTACCATATCACAAAGTGTGAACAGTAGTGAAAATAAATTAGCTATGTGCTGCAGTAACTTGTCTTAAGTTACAGGGAAGAGGTTTATGGAAGTGAGATGAACTCAAAGGATGAGAGGATGATCCGGGAGTAAGGATGAAAAGCATTATTTCATCAAAGGATGTATTGCCCATCTTATCATTAATCTTACTGCCCATATTTCCTCCAGGGACATAATTCAATAGTTGGCATAACTGTTGTTGAAGGGAGAAACCACCCGCTTCCGCCAATGGATACTACATTCACATAAGATTGCAGGCATTTACGAGTTTCACGTAAAATTAATTAATTTTGCGTGTTAAATTTTAAGTAAGATAACTACAGTATAACAACCCCAATTTAAAATATAAAGTAGCTGTACTTACATTAGAATTGGAGAGAATTGAACTACGAAAAAAATGCCATATCTTTCAATTAAAGGCTCATTCACACATATAAAACAGTCGAAGTGATCGACGATGTAGGCAATCAATGGCCTTTCCACGAGGTTGCTCTTTTCCCAGATAGGCAACATTACCACTCGTTACCCACTTTCTTTTTTGGTGTGGTTGATTCATTGATAATAATATCTAAAGCAGTCATTAGAGACAGACCATGTCATTCTGAACCACTGCCGAGAATTACATCAGAGATATCTCTCCAAATTTCCAAACGACTTGAATGACAGGATTCTTCACAAATTGAACATGCATCAGTTTCTCTACACATCGGGTCTTTAGTGACATCAGGACTCGAAACTACTAGACAGAAACAATGTTAGCTACGAGTTCGTATAAATACGTCCTAATAAGTCTAAAAAAACCAAATATTTATTCATTTTTCTTTTTTTTTTCTGATAACATTTCACTATAGCATAAAGTAGAAATGAGTCATTAGTGTTTGTCTAGAGCAAAGTCTTTTCAGTACAATGAATAACGAAAACTCATTTTATTTAGCAATGATTTCTGTTCAAGATTCGACAAAAAACGTTTGTTAAGCATCTTTTTGCACTTGAAAATAAGATTCTGATCACAAATCCGTCTTTTTTCAATCCCATCATTGCATTTTCAAGTGATACAAATGGCACTGCTAGAAGATATAAAATTAAAGATACTGAAAAGTTTTTCACACAATATACCTTGTATTTTTCAAATCAACTGAGTTGATCAATAAGAGTCCAAAAAATAATGAAAAATTTATGATACATCCTGGCTTAAAGCAATCTTATCAAAATACTCTTGGAGCTTATAAGACTTAACAAAAGATTTACTGTTATCCTCACGCATTAAGCGAAGTCTGATTAAAGTATCCGACTGGTTCGACAACTTTTTTTTTTAAAAAAAGAAAAATAGGGATTTTTTTGTTATTTTTAGGTTTGTTTAGTGCATTTTAAGAAAAATGTGTTAAAATTAAGGAGAGAAAATAAATTATTCTTACTAAAAAGGGGAAAAATAGGTAAAAATTGACAAAAAATGTCATAAACACGGTCCTTTCTGTACCATAGGTTTATGAACAAATTTTCAATTTTTTGTTGCTTTATTATTCGATTTTGAAATGACCCTCAGTATAAGAGATATTTTCTTTTTTACAAAAATTAGAGCACTTTATATCTCAGATATTATATGAAAATGCTTTAAAAAAAACAGTGATTATATTCATATAAGGGACTGTAAATTTTATAATAAAACTGTGATTGATAAATCTGAAGGGAAAACAATTCTACTATTATACAGAACTTACAGAAAAAATTTCACAGATAATTATGTTCAAAACTTTTTTAGCAATTGCTGACCCCGTTTGATTATTTTCAAAAAATCACATTTCGAGTAAAACGCGTTTTAAAGTATGACATCTTGGTTAAAGTAATGACATCTGCTTTTAATAAAACACTTGTAGTTTTTGTTCTAGTGAACGGAAAATGATATAAACTTGGTATTTATATAAAGATAATAAGACGGCCCATAAAATAAAATCATAAAAAAAAAAAATTGTCAATTTTTGGCAAAATTCCCAATTTTAGAGTAGTCGGATACCTTAAAGAGTTGTTTTATGCTTTAGTTTCTCATTACGTAATTGCACTCCTGAATAGGTTTAATCGAATAAGAAAAGCTCCCTCTCTTCCAAAACTCTAATCTAATTGAGCTAGAATCACTTGAATTCAAATGCTTCTTGTGCCAAACCCGTCAGTTTTATCCAGCTGATTGCTTTGGATGGCAAAAGAATAACAATTTCAAGTAAAACCTGTACCGTCGTTTATCCTAATCAATTGGGATCGGACATCGTTCGGATACGCGATTGTTAGGATAACCGAAAACCGAATGCGATCCATGCAGTATATGAAGCCGGACACTATACGAACATTGAAAATCATCACAAGCGGGAAACGTGCTTGAGGAAAAAGCATAATAGGTGCAAAATGCCACAATTCTACCTTTATTTTGGAAAATAATCACGTGTTTTCCTCACGCGAAACAACTGTTGAGCATTGCACTGTTCGAAAACATATCCAGACTTTGGTTCGGATATTTGACACTCCGAATAATAAACGTTGGGATAAACAACGTTATACTGTATCCTCTCCAGTCCCACTAAGACACATTGCAGCGAGTCAACACACCGACTTAATAATTAATTTGTTCAAAAATGAATAAAAAGAAATTGATGACAGTTAAAAGATTTCTTCTAAAAATTTAAAATTCATAGGGATCTAACAGCGCAATACTTATTTCTTTCCAAGAAATGCTTTCCAGATCCTTAAGTGGTAGAAGTAAAAAAATGGTCATGGGGGGATCCCCGACTCGTAGCCAATGTCCGGATATCAATACGGCTCTTGGGCGCTCAAGACCTGTGCGTCAAGTAGCACGTTCCATCTGTTGAGGCTCCCACGTGGGCGAGACGTCAACATTCGGAAAAAAGGATATCAGCTCTCGTTACTTAACCGCAGCTCCAAACTATTAGAACAATCATCAATACTGTTTACGTTGCTTGTAAGTGTGTCGTAGCCTATCACTACCCCTATGATTATTAACTCCCCTTCGCGTATTATCTAAATCTGAATATGTTGGTTCCATAATTAATTACAACTAAATTAATAAATCAATCTTATTTATTGACCTTTCTTATTTGAGAGATTACACAAATACGATTCAAACTTTAAGATCAACAAAATACAGTGGAGTGCGAGAAGAATCTGATTATGAACGACGGAATCCTAACTGAATCCACGGAGAACGACACATACAATCAAGCTACACATTTATATTTAATTTATGAAAATAACTGACCTGATACCTTTTCTTAAGGCAGGTTTCTCTATATCTGGATTGCTTTAAGGAGCGGCTTCAATCTTAGCTATTTTTCAGTTCCGTCCCGAACCGAATTAATGAATACTTTTCAATAGTCTTCTCCCGACGAATATATTTCCACTAGATAAACTACTCTCTCAAAATCACCCTCTTTCTCTTCATTTCATTTCTCCCTTTTATATCTTTTTCGAACTCGCTAAACCCGAAAATATCTCGTTTGCATAAGTCACACTTTTGGCTCTCGGAGGAGATTGGTTGAAATAAATAAAACATTTAAAGAAGGCGAGAGAAGGTTAGTGAAACGCGTAAGCACCCGTCAAAAGTGCAACGTAAATAAACAATCAATTCTTAACTGAAATAAATGTTACTCTAAAGACTTGTTTTTGCATTCTTTAACCATGTATAATGTTTTACTTTGCTTTATTTTCCTATTTAGGCATTTTGTTGTCACTTGTACCCATATTACATGTATTTAACGATTCGTTTAAAATAAGAAAATAAAACATAACTCAACAGTATGTAAGAAAACTTTTTCATCATTCCTTAGAATCCTACAGAGAGCATTTCTTTTTTGTACACCTTCTTTCTTAAATGAGGAGAGACAACCAGTCCCATCCATTGAAGCTTACATTTCGCTTTTAGGAAGAAACGTCTTTTCCCAGATGGGAAAAGACGTTTTGGTGGATGTGAGGGGCAGAATAGTGAATGATGACAAGATCCATTTCCAAGTGCATCTTTTCGAAAAGGTTGCTTCACAATCAATAATTTATTTTTTCCAAAATCCATCTTATGTGATTGAATGTCTATTCAATATCACACAGCTTAGATATTGTTTATAATACTCATTTATTGAACTGAGATTGAATAATAAGCATAAAGGCTGTATAAAACTATCATCTCAAGAACAAAATAAATATGCAAGCGACTTTCTGACAAATGATGAACCAATATTATTATGCTTCAGTCGTTATCGCATAATACTCAAATGAAAAGTCATCTATAAGTGTATTTTATAAATTTTTGACTAGGGACAATTTTTTTGGGGATTCTTTTTTAAAACCATACTAGTCAAAAATTCTGTTTGAGCTCCGAAGAATATGTTTCTGAAATGGTTTATTTTATGCCTGACTCACCCAAAGAAAATTTCTCTTAAAAATTCGGTCAGGTTTCATTTAATGTTTGGGTTCAAGAATAAATGTCTCCAATGAAAAATCAAGAGTGGAATATGATTCAAATATTCTATATAAAAAGGAGTTTTTTTCTTGACAAAAGAATTGATTTGTTTTCTTCCTTAATGTATCGTCTCATTCTCTCTCTCTCTCTTTCCATATATATATATATATATATATATAAAGGAGAAAAGCGACTGACTGACTGACTAGTCACGAAATCTCTGGAACTATTCACCCTACAGACTTAAAATTTGGTAGACATGTTCCTTCGATAGAGTAGACATCAGCTAAGAAAGGATTTTCCGAAATTCGAAACGCAAGGGGCGTTACGGGGGGTTCAGGGCTTTAATAATAATTGTTTCCATGTTTAAACTACTTGATGTACAATCTTGAAATTGGGTAAGCGGATTCCTTTCAGAGAGTAGAGATCCGCTACAAAATGAGTTTGGTGAAAATCGACCCCCAAGTGGCGTTGCAGGGACTTAGGGGCGTTATAGATAATTATTTCCATTTTTAAACTATTTGACGCACTGTCTTTAAATTTGATATATATATATATATATATATATATATATAGATTCCTTTCATAGAATAATGATCAGTTACAAAACGGGTTTTATGAAAACAGACTTCTAAGTGGCGTTCGGGGGATTAAGGAGCGTAATAGATAAATATATCCATTTTTAAACTACTTCACCTACCTGCTTGAAAATTGGTAGGTAAGTTTCTTTCCTGGAGTAGATATCCGCTACAAAATGGGTTTTGGGAAAATTAACCCCCAAGGGGTATTGCGGGGGCGGGGGGTTTAAAGGGCGTTATAAATTCCTATTTTTAAGTTATTAGACGTACAGTCTTGAAACTTAGTAAGCACATTCCTCTCATAGGGTAGAGATACGCTAAAAATGGGTTTCGTGAAAATTGCCCCCAAGTGGCGTTGAGGGGACTTAAGGGGCGTTATAGATAATTACTTCCATTTTTAAACTATTAGACGCACAGTCTTTATATTTGATAAAGAGATTTCTTTCATAGAGTAGAGATCAGCTATAAGAAGGTTTTGTGAAAACAGACCTCTAAGTATCGTTGCAGGGGAATAAGTGGCGTAAGAGATAAATATTTTCGTTTTTAAACTATTTGACCTACCTGCTTGAAAATTAGCAGGAATGTTTCTTTCATGGAGTAAATATCCGCTACAAAACGGGTTTGGAGAAAATTGACCCCAAGGGGTGTTGCGGGGGGTTAAGGGCAGATATAAATAATTATTTCTTTTTTTAAACTATTAGACTCACAGTCTTGAAATTTGGTTAGCAGATTCCTCTCATAGGATAGAAATACACTACAAAATGTGTTTTGTGAAAATCGACCCCTAGGTGGTGTTGCGGGGGTTCAAAGGGCGTTATTGATAATTTTTTTGCATTTTTAATTAATTGGACGCACAGTCTTCAAATTGTGCTATGCAGATTCCTATCACAGAGTGCAATTCCCCTACAAAATGGGTTTTGTGAAAACAGACCCAGAAGTGGCGTTGCGGGGGCTCAAGGGGCTTTATAGACAATTATCCCCATTTTTAAACTGTTAGACGTACAGTCTTGAAATTTGATAAGCATATTCCTTTCGTAAAGTAGAGAACCGCTACAAAATGGGTTTCGCGAATATCAACTACCAAGTTTAATTTCGAGAGATTAAGAGACGTAATCGATAAATATTTCCATTTTTAAACTACTTGATCATCCTGCTTGAAAATTGGTAGGCATGTTCCTTTCATGAAATAGAGTTCCTCTAACAAAGAGTAAAATGAAAATTGACCCCCAAAGATGTTTGCGAGGGGTCAAGAGGAGTTACAGAAAAAAATTAATGTTTTTAATTGTTAGACCCATATACTTGAAATTTGTTAAGCATGTTTCTTTTGTTGAATAGGGATCCACTAAGAATAAATTTTAAGCAAATCAAGTTCTGGGGGTTGCAGGGGTTACTGGGACGTATTGACAAAAAAAATTACTTTTTTCGAGCTACAAGGACTACAATAATGAAATTTGGCTTGCATTTTTCTTTTGTTGAATTGAAATCCGCCAAGAGCAGTAATTTTGTAAAACGGCTCTTAACGGGATTACGGGGATATTTATATTAAAACTTTTGCTTTTTCTGTTAGATTTAGACTTGAAATTTGGCTTGCATGTTCAATTTACGGAGTAGAGATCCACCGAAAATTGATTTTGCGGGAATCCACTTGGTTTTTGAGTTACGAAAGAGCAAACATTATTCTATGTTTTAATTTTAGAGATTTTTAGAAAATACAAATTAGATGAGTTCTGCACTTTTTTTTTATCAACAGGTGACAGTTACAGGTATAAGTATATTTCTCAATTCAATCGAATTCTTAATGCTAGGACTTAGATATCAATAATTTATACATATATATAAGCAGTAAAAATTTATAAAACATCATGAAATACCCAGCGCGAAGCGGGCGGGTAACAGCTAGTATATGTATATATATATTCTCAAAGAGTAAAATATAATCAGTAGAAAGAGAAATACAATATTTTGAAGCATTGGACTTAATTAAAAGAACCCTTTCGCAAGTTAATCATTTGAAAATATTTCACCCCCATAAAAAAAATATAAACGCATTCTTCAAGAAGAGATATTAATAAACTTGATAAAATGACTTTTATCTAAAAGAATCACTATCGATAAAATTGTTCCGAATATCTTTTAATCAGATATGGCATAACAAAACACAGCCAAGTGATTATATTGATTGGACCACGAGGATACGACCCTTTTTCTCTCATCAAGGAGACTTAAATAATTTTTCAAATCTCTACAACTTGAAAACAAGCATTATTTCCGCAAACTTGCCTTAGATTTTGCAAGTACCCTGTATATATATATACTAGCTGTTACCCTCCCGCTTCGCTGGGTATTTCATGATGTTTTATAAATTTTTACTGCTTATATATATGTATAAATTATTGATATCTAAGCATTAAGAATTCGATTGTATTGAAAAATATACTTATACCTTTAACTGTCACAAAAAAAAGGGCAGAACTCATCTAATTTGTATTTTCTAAAAATCTCTAAAATTGAAGTATAGAATGATGTTTGCTCTTTCGTAACCCAAAAACCAAGTGGATTCTCGCAAAACCAATTTTTGGTGGATCTCTACTCCGTAAATTGAACATGCAAGCCAAATTTCAAGTCTAAATCTAACAGAAAAAGCAAAAGTTTTAATATAAATATCCCCGTAATCCCGTTAAGAGCCGTTTTACAAAATTACTGCTCTTGGCGGATTTCAATTCAACAAAAGAAAAATGCAAGCCAAATTTCATTATTGTAGTCCTTGTAGCTCGAAAAAAGTAATTTTTTTTGTCAATACGTCCCAGTAACCCCTGCAACCCCCAGAACTTGATTTGCTTAAAATTTATTCTTAGTGGATCCCTATTCAACAAAAGAAACATGCTTAACAAATTTCAAGTATATGGGTCTAACAATTAAAAACATTAATTTTTTTTCTCTAACTCCTCTTGATCCCTCGCAAACATCCTTAGGGGTCAATTTTCGTTTCACTCTTTGTTAGAGGAACTCTATTCCATGAAAGGAACATGCCTACCAATGTTCAAGCAGGATGATCAAATAGTTTAAAAATGGAAATGTTTATCGATTACGCCTCTTAATCTCCCGAAATTAAACTTGGTAGTTGATATTCGCAAAACCCAATTTGTAGCGGTTCTCTACTTTACGAAAGGAATCTGCTTATCAAATTTCAAGACTGTACATCTAACAGTTTAAAAATGGGGATAATTGTCTATAACGCCACTTGAGACCCCGCAACGCCACTTCTGGGTCTGTTTTCACAAAACCCATTTTGTAGGGGAATTGCACTCTATGAAAGGAATCTGCTTAGCAAAATTTGAAGACTGTGCGTCCAATTAATTAAAAATGCAAAAAAAATTATCAATAACGCCACTTGAACCCCCGCAACGCCACCTAGGGGTCGATTTTCACAAAACATATTTTGTAGTATATTTCTATCCTATGAGAGGAATCTGCTTACCAATTTTCAAGACTGTGAGTCTAATGGTTTAAAAATAGAAATAATTATTTATATCTGCCCTTAACCCCCTGCAACACCCCTTGGGGGTTAATTTTCTCCAAACCCGTTTTGTAGCGGATATTTACTCCATGAAAGAAACATTTCTACCAATTTTCAAGCAGCTAGGTCAAGTAGTTTAAAAACGAAAATATTTATCTATTACGCCACTTATACCCCGCAACGCCACTTAGAAATCTGTTTTCACAAAACCTTCTTATAGCTGACTCTATTAAATAAATCTATTTATCAAATAGAAAGACTGTGCGTCTAATAGTTTGAAAATGGAAATAATTATCTGTAACGTCCCTTAAGTCCCGCAACGCCACTTGGGGCAATTTTCATGCAACCCGTTTTGTAGCGTATCTCTTTCCTATGAGAGGAATCTGCTTACTAAGTTTCAAGACTGTACGTCTAATAACTTAAAAATCGTAATTTATAACGCCCCTTAAACCCCCACCCCCGCAACACCCCTTGGGGGTCAATTCCCCCCAAACCTGTTTTGTAGCGGATATTTACTCCATGAAAGAAACATTCCTACCAATTTTCAAGCAGGTAGGTCAAGTAGTTTAAAAACGAAAATATTTATTTATTACGCCACTTAATCCCCTGCAACGCCACTTAGAGGACTGTTTTCACAAAAACTTTCTTATAGCTGATCTCTACTCTATGAAAGAAATCTATTTATAAAATATAAAGACTGCGTCTAACAGTTTAAAAATGGAAATAATTATCTATAACGCCCCTTAAGTCCCGCAACGCCACTTGGGGGGCAATTTCCACGAAACCCATTTTGTAGCGTATCTCTACCCTATGAATAGGAATCTGCTTACTAAGTTTCAAGATAGTTTCTAGTAACTTAAAAATCGGAATTATAACTCTCCTTAAACCCTCCGCCCCCGCAAACACCCTTGTGGGTCAATTTTCGCAAAACCCATTTTGTAGCGATATTTACTCCAGGAAAAAAACTTACCTACTAATTTTCAAGCAGTAGGTGAATAGTTTAAAAAACGGATTTATTTATCTATTACGCCCCTTAATCCCCCACAACGGCACTTAGAAGTCGTTTTCACAAAACCTGTTTTGTAACTGATCATTATTCTACGAAAGGAATCTATTTATCAAATTTAAAGACAGTGCGTCAAATAGTTTAAAAATTGAAATAATTATCTATAACGCCACCTAAGCCCCTGCAACGCCACTTGGGGGTCGATTTCACCAAACTCATTTTGTAGCGGATCTCTACTCTCTGAAAGGAATCTGCTTACCCAATTTCAAGATTGTACATCAAGTAGTTTAAACATGGAAGCAATTATTTATATCCTTAACCCTTAACGCCCCTTGCGTTTCGAATTTCGGAAAATCCGTTCTTAGCTGACGTCTACTCTATGAAAGGAACATGTCTACCAAATTTCAAGTCTGTAGGTTGAATAGTTCCGGATATATCGTGATTAGTCAGTCAGTCAGTCAGTGAGTCGCTTTTCTCCTTTATAT